>VZTO01017657.1:95779-149317 GCA_013400615.1 Syrrhaptes paradoxus
GGCCGGGCCGGGCGGGAGCGGCGGGGCCGGGCGGGCAGGGGGAGGCAGCGGCCCCCCCGCCGAGCAGAGCCCCCCCTGGTTCCGCAGAGCCGGCAGCAGCGGGCTGCGGCACAGGGAGCAGCATCCTCCATTGGAAATCCCTGGGTAGGCGTGGTGAAAGCAGATCGCTTTTATTCTGAAAAGACAGGGCTCCGAAGTGAATTTCTGTCTTTTATCGAAGACATTGTCCCAACTTTACCATGGCTTTCCCCCCCTCTTATTCTCTCCTCTCTATACCAAGGTCTACTTTTTACAGAGTTCCCCCAGTCTCGCATGATACTCCCAGCAAGAGTCAGTATCGCAGAATACGTTGCATTACAGGCACAAGAGAAGACTTCGATAACAATTTAACATTTTTTAAGAAGTTGTTGTTAAATTATAAGTGTCCTAGTGCAGACTAAGCAATTCTTACCTCCATTTTGCCATTGTTTGCTCTTGCAGAAACTACAATTGGGGTATTTCTCATCCTGTTGAGTTTTCGAAAACCGCTCTTAGAGAACATTTAGGATGTAGCTGGCAATAGTATCAAAGAGGTATAGGAACTCAAGAGTTCAACAGAAACAACAACAAAACCAAAATCAGAATCTGAAGAAATACTTAAAAGCAAAGATTCTGGCACTTGGACAGGTGTTTCTTAAGGAAAAAAAAACGTTTTAACAATATGAATAGAAAACCAAACCCCTAAAGCTTAACTTGAGGCTCTTTTCCATGTAGACATATCTAGTTCCCCAAGTGCCTGGATAATAAGCTATATTTAGGGATCCCTTTGGTTTCTGGTTTTACTCATTGTCACTGTCCAGTTACGTAAGGGCCTTGCAACTTCTTAGAAAACTGGTTTGTGTAAATCTACTTGAAATGAAATTATAAATATATTTCAGTAAGAATTGGCAGTTTCCTCAGTGAAGTAAAGAAATAGGTATATTATGCTTAGACAACACACAAAAAGGTTAATGTCACACTTTGCATGGATTTCCCTAAAATATATATTGTACAGTATAGGATGAGTGGTAGAAACAGATGAAGAGAAAAGCAACTTGCACAAAAAAGCACAAATGTGATATGCATTTGATTTGGACCTTTTAAAAATAACTTATTTTAAAGATTCTCTTTCAAATAATCAGTTGCCTGTGATGTGCATTTGTTCCTGTGATTTCTTTCAGACCACTGTAAGAGCTAGCACTGTTGCAGTGATTCCTAAGAACACAGAGTTGCTCATTTTTGAGAAGCAAGTTCCCTAACAATAATCAGTACTGTGAAAGTTCAAGCTTATTTTTCTTCCTGAACTCACATTCCCTTGGGCTTCATTAGATTGGCAATTTTCAAGACAGCGATGCCATCATGCCAAGGTTATTCAGATTTTCATATCAAACTCTTTCATTCCAGCTTTTCATCCCCAATATCAGCCCCTGATTTCCAGGGACAGCTTATCTGAAGAGGAACTGAATGAAAGGCCTTCGAGACTCAGTGCCTTCCCCGGCCTCTCTGCTGCTGCCTCCTGGCTGGGGCTGGGCTGGTCCATCTCAAAGGCTATGAGATGCACTGTACATTGCCAAGAGGATAACACAGAAACCTTTTTCCCTTTATTTCCAAGGACAGACAGATGGCAAAAAAATTTCTACATTTGTGTTTTCCCTATTGGAACATTCTTCTGCCTGAATTTCTTAAGATTCTTAAAAAAAAAAAAAAAAAAAAAATTAAAGAAAAAAGGCAGCAGCAGCAAGGAATGCTTCACTCCAGAACTAGGAAGAGCTGTTCTCAGGAGCAAGGAAGAAGAAAGCCATACTGAGACGACTACGCTCAAGAGACACCATCCACAAATTTGATCCTGAAATGAGACTTTTCAGAAAACTGTTCATATTGAAAAGCAATTTTCTTTCTCTCCAGAAAACATGGTATTTGTCACCTTAATTACTTATTTCTAAATACTGGACTTGCAGCGAGTAGAAGCTATGTACCCATGAATTTTCTGACAGCAACACACGCTGATTATACTGCACTGCATGCAGAGAAAATGCTAATTAGGACTTTTGCAAATGAAAAGCACCATGCTCTCAACATGTTCTTCATTTTTACTTGTCTTCCAGAGGAAAACAACAAAGAAAATTAAGCTTCATCTCACGCTCACCCTGGATATAAAACTAGTTCTTTCAGAAAGGCATTTACCAAATCCTTTGACCTAGAATTCACAGGCCTAAGAAGCAAAGGAATTTTTGGATGTGCTGCAGCTCCAGCACTGGTACTGCAACCGAGCAGTTTGCTGAAAATTTCTGTAGTCATGTAGAGCCAGCTCTGGCAGCAGTGTACTGAGGGCTATGACAGGCCTTTCAGAAACAGCCCCTAAAAAAAGGGCAAAGTGAAAAGCAGAGTACAGCACCTCCTTTTTTAGGGATGGTTGTGTCGTCAGTCCATGAAGCTCTGAGGCTGAAGTAAAACAAGCTACTGATGAGGGTGAATGGTGTATAAAATAAGCCCAGCATGAAGTCAGGGTCTGCCAGATGTACTAGCTTACTGATTTCAAATGCTGCGGGTGGGGAAATCAGGAAAATTGACTTGTTTAGCTATGTAATTTTAACACTTCATCAAATACATACATTGATCTACTGTTATTTACTTACTTACACCCTGATAGTGATATGCCAGGAACGTTCCTGAAAAATATTTCACTTGCAGAAAAACCATGTAGCTGCTTGCTTACATGGAGTACAGAAACCGTCAGCCTGTTTTCTGTGAGTCTCTCATGACTCCAGGGTGAAACACTTCAATAGCCACACACAAAAACTTCATGCTAGTGAGTCGTACATTGTGGAGCTCACAAATGTCATGAGAACAAGACACTGTGGTTCCCACATCAATTCAATGACACTCTCTGTGCACAGCATGTTAAAAAGTGGGGATCATACAAGGAATACATATGAGGTGCACAAACCCAAGATTTTGTGGAACCGAAATAGTTCCTGGGAGGCTTAAAGGCCTTGCTGCTCGCAGAATACAACAGCACACAAAGCTCCTGTACACTGGGTCCCTTTCTTGATACTGGAAATCAAATAGTCTCTGTATGCAAGCCGCTGGGAAAATTTCCTAGGTTGCTCATGCAAAGAATAAGGAAGAATTTAATGTTCAAGCCTCTGGCAAACCAGATCTCTCTTCCTGGGTCTCTTACACATTTCTGGGTACCACTTCAGCAAGCATCCCTTCCCACCGGGGAAAATGGAAGAGCTGTGTTCATACAGAGCTCTCGGGCTCTGCTGCACCGCTGTGACACCCAGGCATGGCGGTGACATGCTCCACAGAGATGCCCAGAGAATCAGGGACAGGAAATCAAGCTCTTTTTTCTCCCCCTCTTTACTCAAAGGGAAACTCTGCTGCCTAGAAACGCGCCAGTAACTCAAAACAAAGTTATTTTGCTTCATACAGCTCTCAGATTTATGCAGCTCCTCCACAGATGAATATTAATTGTCACTTGATACTATCCTTCCTTTTCTGTTATTAAGCCTCTAAGCTGACAAAATTTCATGAAGTAGAATAGCAAGAAATAAGAAATTTGCTGTTTCTTAATGATTAATATCTTTTCTGAATGTCTGTTCTCTAAGCTCATACAATCATTAGTCGATCAATTTGTTACAGAAGCCAACAAATATGCCACAAATATCTGCAAAGCTTAAATATTTAAATTTCTGGATCATTTGAAACAGCTCTGGTAATACATCACTCCAGAAGGCTCACATTAAGATCTATATATGAGGAAACAAAATATTTTCAGATGCCAGCTGAAAGCTGTCAGAGTCCAACTCAAAATATCCAGAACAAATACTGTGCAGGCTATGAAAGAAATTGTGCAGAACAAAATATACATATATATATATAAAATATGTCTTTTTTTTATAAGGGACATAAGCAACTTTTTCACATTAGCCCTTACTCTTTATGGCACTGGGCTTTTCTCTCATCTCCCAAGGGTGTAACTTTCAAACTGAACCCACAGAATCCAAGTGCAGTCTAAAATCCAGGGGAAACAAATGGATCTGTCTGGTGGGAACCTACATACAATTGAAATGTAACAAAATCAAAAGTCCAGATAACAATGTTCCAGAGGAGGTGAGAAGCAGAAGAGTAGTTCTTTGAGGGCAAACTTACCTTGTTGATGGGGACAGGAACTTACTGAGCAAAATGCAAGACAAAAGTAGCCTGACTAGAAAATACTAATTGCTTGACAGGACACTGGATGGGTTCATATTAATTGGTACATTCCACTTTATGGGTCATTCAAAGGCAAGCTTGCTCAACAGGTTCATGAGGACACATTCAGTAACAAGAAGTCTTCTATTACCTTTCATTTTACTTAAAAATAATAGCCTTAATTCTGTTTAATTACAGCTCCAGAACAGACTTAGTTGACCTACTGAAGTCAACTAGATTTTACCTGCTTCTTCAATAATTATTTAACCCTAGGAAAAATTCACTGGTTTACTTGATGTAATCTGGAAATTTCTTTTATGTCTCTCTATGATTGTTTTACTCTAGAGTTTTAAAACATAATACCATTATTTCATTCAGTAGTTAAAAAGCAGCATTTTTACACCCTCATCTGGTAACTCACAGATATTATTTCACCCCAGTTCTCAAAATCTGAAAGGACATACCACATGCAAGTACATTTATTTCCAAATATCTTTTTATAAAGATAGTTCTGTAAAAAAGTTTACAGTATTCTCAATATTATCTGTCTGAATTAGTGTAGGAGATGTCCAAGCACAGAGGTTTTATAAAAGTGAATGGGACAAAGAGGAAAGTCTCAAAATCTCTGATAACTTACAGCTTAAAAAAATTTTTGTAAATGAATGTAGAATATAAGCTATTACAAAACTATTGTTTGAAATGCAAAGAAGTGCAACCAAGGATTCCAATACCAGCCTGCATCTCCCTCCTGCAGGCTTAAGAAAGTGTTACTCACAGAACGCATACTAATGGGAGCCAATGCCACAGAACTTAACGCATGTACTGTGTGTATCAAACCTTACGGCTCATGAGGCCATGCAGCCATACCAGTGGCCATTTTAGTGGACATTAAATCACATGGTCTCATTTTATTGAAAATAGTTTTAAACAAGGAAATATTCACATGTTTTTATCTTCCCATAGCAACTTGAAATGATTCAAGCACTGCAGTTTCTAGAAAACATGTCTATTCAGTGCAACTAAACCTATTCCCCTTCCACATGTTAAAATTCAGCCACTTCTTCTAATTCTTTCTCACCTTGCTCACTGATAATCTCCCATGAAAAAAATTCCACTGGAAGGAAAAACATTGTAATAAAATCTGCTATTTTCACAAAGATTTATCTAGCCTGGAATAAAGATGTCAGCAATAGCTGCTTCTGGAAGCATTATCCCAGAGAATGGTAAATCACAAACCAGCTATATGATGTTCTTGCTAAAATAAGTTTGCAGAGGAGTGATGGGGGGAAGTCAACATTGTTTCCTGCATTGTCCTACCCTACAAAGAAAGTGTTCCAGTCAACCCAGGAGTCATGACTGAATTTTGTCCAGCGTTGCTACGCTGCGCTGAAGAGCAAGACTGTATCACAACATCGGGTGTGTGTATGTGTTTTTAGGAAATTAT
Source organism: Syrrhaptes paradoxus (assembly GCA_013400615.1). Lineage (NCBI taxonomy): Eukaryota > Metazoa > Chordata > Aves > Pterocliformes > Pteroclidae > Syrrhaptes > Syrrhaptes paradoxus. The sequence goes on from VZTO01017657.1 coordinate 101,439, forward strand.
AATAAGGTATACGCTTTGCTTTCAGAAGATCATACACTGGAAAATAATGGAAGATTAATAACAGAGCCTCTAATTTGAATAAGGTTAAACAGAGCAGTCTCCACTCATGTGGAGGTTAAAAACACACAATGTGGGAAAAAGTCACATCCTCAATCCATATCATCTCCAAAGGAAGAGTTTTATCAAAACAACTGACAATTTGAGAGGAGGGGACTCTGCCCCAACTTAATCAAAGGAAGTCTGTGACTTTGATGCACTCTTTAATGTGCAACTGTGAGAATAAAAGATGCAAGATGCCCATTTGATATGCAGTGTTAACAGCGCTAAGCACTTTTTTCTAAATTGAGCGATCAAAGTAAAATCTCAGTTACTGCAATGACTCATATGACAGTACTCTCTGAAGTTTATGCATGTGCTTTTATCAAAACGCTGAGCAATGGAAAACATGAGTGACATTTTGACACAATCAGTATTGTTCACTCAAAGCAGTATCAAACTGCCAGGGAAGGTCAGATGTTTTCACCACAATCCAAAGTTATAAAAAGATGACAGAGAGATGGTTTGCCCATGTGTGTGCACAACCACACCTTCCCCCTCCCCTTCATGTTCCTCTGAGAATGAATACAGTGTTTGAAGCTAGAATTGAATTTTAAAGTTGGAAAACCTGGAAGAGAGTGAACTATCCCCTGTTAAACAGCAAAATCCAGCTATTTGGTCAATGCCTTTACTGGCTCTGCACTGTAAATAAAGTTATGTGATGTACAGCTGATACAGAAGAGAGGCAATTTCTGTTATTTCAAACCTAAAATGAACATCTGTATTACTACAGTACCTGAGGGGATCAGTTGAGACGCTGCTTCGTGTTTCCAGGGAGGTCCTGAGATGACAGCAAAAGAATAAAATTATAAAGTGTTAAAACTATTAAAAAATACTGTGTCCTTACATGTCAAATGCTTAATGACTTTGCATATTCTTCATTTTTATTGACATTTTATTATACTTAGCATGCCATTAAACATGGATGTGGGAAAAAAACCAAACCTAAACAAAAAACCCAACAGCTATTTCCTATGCACTAGAGAAAGGAATTACAGAAGCAATTTTCTAAACTAGTCCTACTGTGATAAATTTTCAGTATTCTAAAAGCACTCTACCCTCGTGTATTTGTTATACGTGAATGACAATACTTTGTTGTATGAATGACACCAGATCTACTGTATGTAGCAAGCATTTCCAGAACCTGTCTTCTACTTTCAATCTTGCACTGTATGTACTTAGCAGTAAAATCTCAGCTCAATTCACCTGTATCAATGCAGAACCTCAGAATATAGCAGGATATACCAAGTATCCTGCCTTAGGAGGCGCCAGAAACGCTTGAAAAGTTCAGGCAGTGCAGCCATTCTTCTCGGAAGTACCAGCTTGCTCCTCAACAGACACATCTGCATTCCTCTCTGATCACGTTTGCTGGAATTTGTCCCTGAGCATTTACCACCTCTCAGCAAATTCAGAAGTTGAAGCAGGTGTGTATGTAATTTCAAGATGCAAAAAGTCTCCTCACCAGAAGGCTTACTGGGAAAGAGCGGCACCAGAATAGGGCAGTGTGCGTAAACCAAATCATGATCACAGGAGAACAGCACTGTGCAGCTCACAAGTGCACATTCCTGCCCACATTGCTCTCATCCTCAGTATATCCGCTAAGCAAAAATAGCACGGCTGCACAGAACAGGGAGCTGGGCAAAATTCTGCAAGGGCCTCATTAAGTTCCGTTCTTATATTCTACCCTCTTGCTGGCTTTTCTCACACTGGGCATCAGTTTACTTAATTTATTCATGAACAGAACAGTCATATTTGAATTCTGTGCCTTTGTGTTCTCTACCCAAAAAGACAACTACGGAGTCTTCCTGAAGAACTGTTGCAGCAGAAAGTTTAGTTAAGATACTGAAAAGACAGAGGTAATTACAACTGTACTTACATTCAAACAATATTTTAATGTGTGGTGTGCTATTACTGATCAGACTTGCTCTCATTGTGAACGACTTCAGGTTTAATATAAACACATATATGATCTAGCATTAAACTTTTAGGGTGAAAACAGTTTTTCCACAAGCTGTAATAAAACATTAGCCAAAGCCTCTTCATCAACCTTAGAAATTTTCATCATCATCACGTTAAAAATTTTTAAATGGTTATTTGTCGTTATCCATTTACACCCCCTACACAAACTGCCATAGATCAATCTTTGCTCACAGTCATGAATGTGTATGGTCTATGGAGGTTCATAAAATTAAGCATTAGAATTACCTTATTTATATTTACAGTGGTTATTTGTAAATTAATCACAAATCTTTACTTTTAATCCCAAGATTACTAGTATGTTTACAAAAACAAACAGGGTTGTGTGAAAGGAGGCGGCCATCAATGTAGCATATGCAAGCACTAGCTGTACAGGAATGGCAAAAAACTATATTGTCCAAACAGCTTTTAACTAAAGCACTAAAGCTTTAAAATAGCTTTTAGGAGCTGATTCCACCCTGTAATTTGTTTGCTTCCAGAGTTCAAGATTTGTGAATAGTGATGAATTTTGAGGGGGTGGCTTACATGTGTTGGCTTTGTGGCTTGTTGTTAGCTTAACAATTGAAAAGGGTGAACTTAATTTACTTATAATTAAGTTTACTGCTTAACGCAGTGTGCTGTGGAAGTGCCAACCTGCTCACTCAGCGTGACTTTTTGTCTAGCTTTTAACACAGATTTAAAAAAAAAAAATCTTCTCTTAACACTTCTGGCCCTTCTTACTATAAATAAATATTGAACAGACGCCGTCTTTGTGCAGTGACAATATGTTGTGCATAAAGAGGAGATGGTAATGAGACACAAGGCGCACTGATTAGCCTCCACCCTGGCACAACCTTGAATGTGGTGCCGAATGACACTGAGCACATTGTGACCTCAGGGACTCCTTATACAATCACAAGTAGGAAGATTACAGCTTCATTAAAAATTCCCTTGTTTTCCTTTCTGAAGACACACACCTAAGGTAGGCTCCCCAAGGACCAAAAGCTTCAGTCAGCAGATGCATCTGTTTTCAAACATAACAGAATTCCCACAGCAAAAAAATCCCATTTTGTGGCTGTCCTGAAACACAGCTAAAAGGTTCTGGTTTTCCTGAGGCAGTTTTCTAGAAATGTCCCTGCTTCTGCTGGCAGCTCAGCATGCTATTAGTAAGAGTGTTTATAGATTTGGTAACCGCAGTCAAAAAGCCCAAAACACAAAAAGCCACAAATTTAATCCATTTGGTAGCTGGCAACAGAGCCACAATAGCTGCCAACGTGCCCAGAACCCAGCGGGTCCCACAGCACTGTGGTGGTGGGAGGGCCTCACGGTGTGAAAGCAGCTGTGGAGGTGGTGGCAGCCTGCGCCACAGCGAGATGCCACTGTAGCTTTGGCCCCTGCATTGCCCCCCCGGGGAGCCCTTCCGCTGGGGCACGGAGGCAGAGGAGGGAGTCTCTTGTGGTGAAGCCTCTATGTTAGAAACTTCCCAGACTTGTGCAATCAATTTCTTCAATCAAATACAGAATCAAAGCAGCCCTACAGAGAAAGGCTTATTACTGGCTTTGTTATGTGAAGATCAGACATGAAACCAGTGTCAAACACAGGAAAAGCTACAGGAGCTGAACTGAAGAAATCTCCCTGCGTGACAGCCACAGAGAGATCACTACTGGGGAGCACAACAGAAACCAGGACATACGCTAAGGAGGGTTACGTGCCCAGAAAAAGCTATAGTCCAGCCTTTTTACCTAGTCACCCACCCCCAGATTCACCCTGCTGTTGTGGAAAATCTCAGGAGTCGACAGACAACATGAAAAACAAAGTCTAGAGGCCAAGAAAAAAAAGCCAGTAGAGATGAGAGAAACCAAGTTTGAAATACAATGAAATAGATTTCTGGGGTACAGAAAGTTAGTTAATTCTTATTGAATTTACAGAATAATTTTAGTATAATCACAAAATCACTCCCCTTCTTTCTTTACATCTAAAATCTCATTTAAATCTTTTGGTTTCTTTCCAATACTGCTCAAAGATGGAAAGTTAATTTAAAACATAAAAATAACCCAAATCCTGAACACAGTTACCATTAAGCAACAGCAAACAAAATATCTCATTCCACACAAAGTGATTCCAGAAATGTCTGCTTCAGGAAAAATAAAAACATATCCATTTTAGATTACTTCAAAACAAGACTGGTTTGTTTTGTTTTATAACAAATTAACTGGACAGGAAAAAAACTACTGTGCTGCTCTAAAGCAAGCAAGCAGGAAGGTCTAACCATCTTACTTGTTTATTCCTAACGGGCACTGACTCAGTGCATTTGTAGTCCACAAAGAAATCCGTACACTATCTAATAATGAAGTTATTAAAAATGCACTATTAAAAAATATAATGGACTTGTCTGTGTATGTACAATTTCCACTTTGGACATACACAAGAAATTAACAAAAAACACCCCAACAAACTACTATTAACTGTAGAACTATGCCTAAGAAATTGGGTGAAAATTGAGCTAAAAGACTTATACAACCACAAACCAGAAGAAAACAAAATGCAGAACTATCCTGCATTATGAGGGAAAAATGCTCTAAACAACCTGCAGGCTGTTTTGTATCTCGGGATTGTTTCCATGGAGTTTGCAAGAGTCTTCTAGGTAGGGAGCTGAGGAAATCTGCACTAATTTCACTGATGAGTCAGTTGAATGACATCTCTTTGTCATGAAAATGCTTGTCATTTTAGAGAAAAGCAGAGGAATCATTGCATGAACTGTAACTAAACCTGGCACACAGGGCTATGCCCAGCTGGATTATTTGGCGCTAACAAGGTCAGCATGGAACTTGAAAAATGCGTGTAACTGTTGGTAGTAACAATCTCTTTCAAGGCTAAAAGAATTATACAAAATATGGATACATGCAACTCCTGAATTACAAATTTGCTTAGAGCTTGCACCTGTTCTCATCAGCTAGCACAGAAATCATAAACAGCCTGCTTCTGCAGGGTATTATGCAGGAGAAAACAAAAATATTACCAATAAATCATTGGTCTAAAATTCAGATAGTTGCCGTCTCGTTCAGTAGGCTTTAACTAACCACAGACAGAAAGAGTAAATACAATTCTAGTTGAGAGTTCTGTCCTGAAGCCAAAAACAAGGCCATGGGTTATAACACCTGTTAGTCACGCTGTGTATACATGTTACTGATGAAAGTTGTGTACTCATTCCTAGCAGTTGGGTATTTAGAAGATCATATTCCAAAATGCTTCAGCAGATTCAAGGGAGACACAATTAGTTGCTTGGTACCTTGAGCAATGACCCAAATTCTGCTTTTTTTTCTTCTCTCCTTTTTTTGTGATGAAAGAAACTATTTTTCATAAATACAAAATCACTCTGATGGAAGATGACTTCTGAAAGTGCATAAGCTGGAGTTCCTTATAACGTATGGATGTAGAGAAGGTAGAGAATGAAGATTTTGAAGAACTGACAATCTTAAATCTTCCTTTCCTCAGCTGCAATAATATGCAAGGAGTACTATTGATCTGGGAGACAACATTACAGAGACCTTAATTTAAACTATTGTGTCTCTCAGTATGGAACAGTGACAATGTGAATCATTAAGACATTTTTAAGAGAGAAGTCAATGCGATTGCAGTAAGCACCAGTGCAGCAGAACCACAGAGGAGCTATGTTCTTGCTGACTGGATGAACAGAATATAGTAATTGCAGTAGTCCAGCACTGTGTCTGTGCTATAACCCTTTTACAGAGTATTTGTTACCTCTCTTGATGGAGTGCAAAGTTATGTGGAGGTTCTTACTACACTGAGTGGACAATCTTGTGTGAGTCCCCACAGTGTGATAGCCTGGTATGGTTGCTGCCCCTTCTCAGGGTCCCACAGGCAACTTCCAGGGCTGAATAATGCTCAGCTGGGACAGGAGCAGTCCATTTCCATCAGTGCAGATGGCTGTAACTGCTTCATTATCTGTTAACCAGAGCATAAATGAGACCACAGTACTACCTGTCTTATTGCTGACAGAGTCTACAAATAGCTACGTATCATAAGCAGAGATTCTGCAAACAGCAAGAAAAATTTCCAATTTGAGAAAAGCCAAGATGATCTGGTATGAAAATGCACAACAGTAGCAGATTAAATAATTGTAGTTGAGGCAAATCCACAGCTAGAGCTGAAATAAAGATTTTTTTAAAATATATCACCTTTTAGCTAGAGAAGTGAAATTCACTTGGAGCATCACAGTACAAAGATATGCCATCTGCAAATGACAACTCACAGTGCGCCTGTGCGCCAGACAGCTCCGAGCTCTATCAAACCCTTGGTGCAAGAAGCAGCATGGTATTCCATCTTTTCAGTGCCGAGGAAAGGAATGCAGAACAATATATCAAATATTTAAGACTCTGTGCTAGATATCGCTGAGTGAATAATTGTGGCTTTTCATGGTTTCTTTGTATGAACTAGCAGCACACAGAAGAAAGGGAATCTTGTTCACTGCAGGCTGACGCTCTGATACTCCACACGTTCAGGCAGAAAGAAGGATCAAATTATGTTCCAAAGTGCAGCTTCATTAAATATTTACCCTTGCTTGAGGACGGTGTGAAACTAGCACTGTTGAACACTTTGGATCCCAGTCTTAGCACTCCTTTTGGTAGGTAAAGCCGAAGCATCTAATCATCACAGGTAAAAAGAAGGTACAGAAGGATCACACTCAGACAGAACATCATCCTCCCACAAAACAAAACTGGAAACAATATTCCAGCCATTACACTGGTCATCAAACAGAATAACCCCTTCATATTCCGTGTGAACTTGCTGTAAGTCACTTCTACGAGCACTGATAGGATTCCGGGACATCTAGTTGACACCCAACATGCTTTAGCTACAAGGGAAAGCCACAATCACCACAGTATCAAGCACTGCACAGTATCATTGCCTTCCTCCTAATGCTGTAGTTCAAGGACATACAGAAAGCTGTGTCAGCTTCAGCCTGCTCCTCTGGAATTAGTTGCTTTGGGGACTGGGTCCCCAAAGCACACACAACACCCTGAAGGTACTTAACACAGAACTTAACAGAAAAATAACAAGGTAACATTTGTGTTAATTTTAGCCTTCCATCTCCAAATTCTGTTCCTCACATCATCTCAGCTTGAGTTCCCCCTCGTTAGTGGAGCCTGGCTTTGCCCAGAGATCTGCCAAGCACCAGGGAGAACCCATTCCTGAGGAAACTCAGAAATGCCCTGAGCCACAGGGACCCAGCAGCAAGCTGTTCTGCATTCACTTTTGTTACACAACCCTTTGCTAGATGTCCCAAACAAATGGCCCTGAAGAAACAAGCTGGGGGAAATTCTAATATCACAGATCAGAAACTAATGAAGAGATTTGGCTCCTCCCAGAAATTAGAAGGAATCCGACAGATATATGGCTAGAAGCTCTGCCGTAATGTCTTTTCCAGCTGGAGCATCATTTATCAGACATGCGGCTGTGCCCTGCATTAGTGAGCCCACTACAAATGAATCAAGCTATCTTCGAGAACTGAAGGCAGACCCATGCAACAGAACACTTGTTGTACTCCTGTATGTCTGCCTGGGCACTGCTATGGATCACTGTCAGAGCCAAGGTACTGGCCTGGGCGGATGTTTGCACTGCTGCAGCATGGCTACTCTGATCCACTGCTTCCACCAACTCATTCCCGCCTTGTTGTTGCCATCTCCAAACAGGTACATTATGATGGCAGAAGCTCTGGGGAAGCCTGTAATGCTTCTGGCAGCTACATTCACATGTGGATTCAATTCAGAAAATCTGTCTCACAGTAGCCTGTCTAAGCCGTGGATCTAAAAGTAGAACAGCCCAGCTCCAGAGGTTTCTGTGGGATTGCGTGGGTAAGTAGGACAGAACTAAACATCACTTGACTGATATTAGTCATTGGAACAAAAGCTTACACAAGCAGAAAATATAGCTCAAATTAAACCTTTCTTTTGGATATACCATCCAGTAGCTTTGCTGACATAACTGGCACTGTTCACCTATAGAAAGGTGGCATTCAGAAGGAAGAACTAGGAACTTTAAAGAACACCAATGAAATTTGCTTCTAATTTTCTCATCTGATACATTGTGCTCCAAATATTTCAGTGAACCATTTAGACAAGAAAGTACTTAAATACATGTTTAATGCTGCTCTTAGAAATAAAAAGTTTTCCTCACTTGGGGCTTGAATGACTTAGATTCCCAAGCAGAGGTGTGCTGGGTCTAGAGGTTTTACGCAGCTCTGAGTTGGAAAGCCCATATTGCCTGTCCTCAGCATGCAGCTCATTTTCCCAGGCTGCTAACACTTAAAGCTGGATTAAAAAACAACCTAAGCAGGTAACTGATTGTTCAGAAAACCAACCAATTGGTAAGAGTTTTCTGTTGGCTTAATTAATTTGAGAAGACTCTGCAGAAGTAAAACTGATTTCAGGTATAGAGACAACAGAAGTATATTAAATAAAACCCAGTTTGCGCTTTACAAAGTTGGGGCCTGCATTCCTACAGCAATCTGCAAGAGTAACAACGGAGACTTGGAGAAACTTCCTTTTCAAGAAATGCTCCAATTTCAGTTTTGTAGAAAGACATCGTACGGTGAAAGATGTTCTTTGAAAAAGTAATTCTAAAAAAGTCCCACCAGCTAGATTAACTCCAGCAGTAACATCTAAAGGTTAATGGCCCTGAGGATTCAGACTCTCACTGCTATCGCTTACGATAGTTTCACAGTTTAGACCAATCATGCATGCCTTGCATTTAGGCACCCCAGTTTTCCAAAGGGGCTGCACGTTCCCAGCCCTGAACCCTGAAAAAAAACCAAACGATCTTTATCAAGGAACCACCATCATGACATCAAACAGTTTAGAATTTATTATCTGCTGAACATCTAATCAGCATTGTTTTTCAAGGTGGTATCTTGCCAGAGGAGCTGACTTCATATTACAGTATTGCAGTGATGTGGTTTTGGGTTTGTCAGAAGTAAAGCCTGTTATTTAAATTACACTTATTCCCAGAGTTACATGAAGATCAGATGTTTATTAACAAGCATTCACTATTATTTGCAGCTTAAATTTAGAACCATGAAACAAAACCAACTCATACATGCAACATGGGAATTGAGGTTTTCCAAAGAAGGAAGAAAAGTGCATCGCTGATAGCAGCAGCCAGATGTATGTAATTCAATTTGAAGACATTAAAAGTTTCCAGATCTATGTCTAATCCTCTGTGAGGCAAAGGTCCAGCATGCTAATGTAATCTGAGAAGTGAAGTGTTTGAAAACATCTTGTTCAACAGTATGGTTGGACAAAGTTACTCTCCACTGTAAGTTCTCACTTGTGTCTGCTGTGGCCAGAAGCAGCTACCTTTCCCTTTTCTTGTTTCTGTATCATCTGCAAAGAAAGTGCTGTTCATGAGAGCCACAAACCTGAAAATATTTTCACATTATGTGTAAGGTTTCTTAGTGTGAATTATGCACTTACGGTAACAGAGCAAGGCTAATGGCCATCCTTTTCGTGACTGCTTACCCACACTATCAGAAAAATCCTATCACTCATAGCAAAAAAGCACAGAAGCTTCAGTACAGACACAAGGGCACTCTGCACAAGTCCCCATACCAAATTCCACCCAGGTACCACCAAAATCTAAATTCTACAAGTATCCTTGCGTGGCATTTGAGATCGCTTGACTGAAAAAGAACAGAAAACAAAGGCTATTAAGTAAACCTAAAATGGATGTGTAATTTCAAACAACATCATGTGTCCTTTTGCAAGCTATAGTATTACTACTATCCTCCTAAAAGAGGTAGCAACAGCTCCATACAAGAGTGATGCAGCAAAGTGAAAAAAACACATTGAATTGAATATGAAAATGAACACATCAAATTGGCTCCATTACACGTTGTCTCCTAAGAGCTGTGACCTGTGACTTCATCCTTTAAAATATGGAGACTATTTCTGTTGGGTGTATCTCCTTCATGCGTACTTAAGAACATTATAATTGCAGACAGTTCGAAGCCTCAAAGATCTGTTGGCATGCAGTAGGACACGGCTGCACCACAGGAGTGGTTCAGCGACAGACTTCTCTCCACTTTTCATGTTGGTTTATAGACTAATAATTCGTTTCACATCCTCACATCAACAGATTTTAAATCCCCAGTTCAGAATGAGTGCTGTCAGAGCAGTTTGCAGCTTATGTCCCATGTATCACCACAGGCTGCAGGCACCTCCCTGTAGTTTGCATACTGCAAATGCTTACAAATAGACAGAAAAACAAAAGGCTTAAAAAGATACCTTATTCTCTTGCACAGATCTGCACACAGCATGAGCCACAGGCTGTGCTGCCAGAAGCTGATTTATTACGTACCACAACAAAGCTATTTTTTCCTGTAGCTGTCCAGAAACATCAGTATTACAATTTAAGAATTCTTATGAATTTCAACCTATTTCAATACATTCACTTGCAATCAATGGTTATTTCTCTGCATGTCAGTTACATTTTTCTGTGATTACCTAGCATCTAACAAGAAGCAGTAGATTACAGGGAAGACACTATAGATTAATGTGCATGACCCTTTTGTTTCCCAGGAAATGTAACAGAATTACACTAGCTGTTAAGTGGATTCAAAGACCTACGATCAATGTGCTGTTTCCCTACGGCTCAGTAAAGCTGCATCTATTACAGTAATTTCATCATTTCTGAAAAAGAAAATTGACAGAGATATCCCCATAAGCAGATTCAATGATTTAAATTGTAGTGCACTGTATCAATCTGTCAAGAGGTTATGATGCTTCTTTTAAACACAGGAAACAACCTTTTTATCACTTCACATGCACAGTAAATGTTTTAGTAATTCCCCTTCTGTAGGCTATCACCCTATTGAATTGAAAATGGGGTTAGCTTTTTTTAAAAGCATCACTGTTTTCTGTAAGAAAAGGCTTACAAATGTAAGTTAAATAACATGCAACTAGCAAACTACTACAGAACCTGAAAACAAGCACAACTGGAGCTATGTCAGCAGGTCTGCAGCAAAACAATAAAGAGAGGGGTTAGTAGTGTGCATGCCAGACGCAGGATGGGGAAGCTACAGAGCAGCCTCATCCATAGAAATTAAACATGATTTTTCATCTAACTGGCAGTTTACACCTATCAAGTGTGCTGAGTGAACTTACAGAGTCCCACTGACTTTTAAATGTACTTGAGAAGCTGAGACAGACACTTTGATGACAGTACCAAAAGGATCCTGCAGGCTGCAGACCCTTTCACATCCATGCAGGGTTTCACCAAGGGCAGCTGCAGGACCACAGCTCAGGGGTTCTGCACAGGCCCACTTCGTGGGGGCTCTTGTCCAACATTTAGAAATCTCAGCGTTAGGAAGTTATGCAAAATACCCCAGTGTATAAGTACCAGATTGTAAACATATCTCTGTTTATATATTTGTGTGTGTGCATATATATGCGCACATACATTTATATAGTACAGTATATATTAAATCAAATTTACCGTAATAATAATTTTCACTACCCTGACTTTTCACAATAAAAGGAGCCAGTTGAAACCATAATAAGATGACTACATGCTTTACATAACTTCAGAGTTCAAAAGGGATTGCCATATTCAGTCCAAGTTCCCAAACAGTACAGAGTAGAACAGTTCAGGGTGCCTTTGTATCCATGGGAACTAGTACAGCTTCCGTGTAAACCAAGAAATCAGACTAGGCAGTGCCAGATACATCTTGGAGGGCCAAAGGTTCCTACTACCATCTGGATGCAGCTGGCCATGTCTGGAGAACAATCATACTTGGGAAAGGGCTAATTTGTGTATATATTTGCATATACACACACACAATACTGTGAAGTTGTTTTGGAAAAGCCCTCAAAACACAAAGAACATGGAAAGAAAATGTCAAAGTACCTAAGCTTTAAATGAGTCTTCCCCATTCTTCAATTTCACGCTTATTACCCAAAGACCATCATACCATTTAACTTCTCAGTACCAGAGAATTAGATGAAACAAACAAATGGCACAAACTTGCACATCTGGCTAAAGCAGGCTCCACTTCATCCTCAATTCTGGCCTCCACAGCTATATATTTTACCACTCCAAGTTCTGACAGCTAAAGCATCTTACATGGAGACTAATAAAAATTGCTTCCCAAATCTTCCTGTTCATGGCTGAGCTAACTGTGGGCTTACTCAAGCTGGACTGTTTTGTGGCTGAGACAAGTGCCCAATGAAACATGAAAGCAAAGCTCAGGATTCATTTCGTCTCATCTGTAACAAAGTGACAGGCTTCCTGCTGCTCCACTTACACCTTTAAACCTTTTGCCTCCCTTGTTGGCTCTTTGATCATCCTTCAAGTCTTAGATGAAAAATGTTAAATGAGTTGACAATGCCTATTACTCAGTTGTTTTCAGTTTTATTTTAAAAAGCACTAGAATTTTGTTGCCTTGAAGCACTGAAGTAATCTAACCAAGCAGTTTGTGGGAAGAACCACTACTGTTCATGTCTTACTTGGAATCCAGTATGTATTGGCAGCACTAAATTAAATACATTTTCATTGAGTTCTCCAAAAATAATAATAAAAAAGAGCCTTCAACAATAAAGTCTGACTTTAAAGCAGAAGACACGTCTTTGTGAGCTTCTGAAGAGCACCTCAATTTCATGCTGAATGCTAGAGGCACCACCAGCAATCTCGTGGCTTCCACAGCCAGCTCACAGCAGCAGGCACAGCTGAGAGCTCACCCACTAACAAAGGACAAAGCTGAGCAAAATTGCTTTAATCAGACACCTCGTGACCAACAAGCAAACAAACTTGTTTGTCAGAAACATCTGCTGCATCTAAGAGACTGAGCAGTGGGCTAGCTGCCCATTCTCTCCAGTGTCAGAATACATGTCACCCGATTAATGATGCTGCTTGTAGGATTACAAAACACAATTATTTAAGTAACATTTCCTGATCAAGATTAATTATCTGTACTACACCAGCCTCTGGCAAAATCTTGTCATAAAATATCAATTACAACTAATTGAATTCTCCATAAAGATGAATTTAATTGAGGAAGAGAGAAAGATAGATTTCAATACTATCCCTTTTTCAGGTGTGCAATGCTCCAGTGATTAACTAGGAAAAAAAAAATCAGAGGTAAATGAAATGTGACAATTTCTTTAGGAAAAACTGTTTACATTAACTGGTCATAATTCGGTTGATTTTTATGCATTTGTTCCATGAATGCATCAGCCAAAATCACTAAGGGCCAAAGAGCACACAAATAACACTAAAAAAAAAAGAAAACCAAATGACTCTAATGGGCATGGAAATAAAAGCACTTGCTTGAAACACTCAATATTCGACAGGGATATATTTTGCATGAAAAATATTGTGTACAAATTTTCACTTGAATATAGAAAGTAAATATAACTGTCAGAAGAAATGGTCTTTGGTTATTTGAAATTTCACCTTCCCAGCTTCTTTAGTAAATACACATAATTATTTTCAAATTTTCTTAACCCTCATCCCCAACTCTAAAAGGAAAAGAGCAACACTGATATTTTACAGAAATGACCAAGGTAAAACATTAATTGCAGATAAAGATGTTAGTTAAGCACAAAGAAGGAAGCCACACTAATCAGGATCTTTGAAAACTCCTACCCTTACTAGCATCTTTATTTAACAGAAGCCATCTGTAATGAGTACCCACATGTTTGCTATGCACTTACTATGCAAACCAAAACATATTAGCTGTATAGCTACTCTTTCCTTCTGACCCTGCAGCATTCTGTTGTGAAAAACAAAAAACTCCCCACTCTGAGCAAGTCCCTCCCATCCCTGAGAAGGTCTGCAAAGCCTCTTTGAAGGGTCAGTGAACGAACATCTCTATGTTATGGGGTGGGAACTGAACAGCAGCAGGACTGAGTCATAAAAGGTCAACCAGTAGCAGAGAGCAGGAGGCTAAATTTGACCCAGCCACAGCCAGGAAAACTCTCACTGACCTCATTAGATGCTTCTCCTTGTGGATCCACTCACTTAAGTTCTTCCTCCTCTTTATTGATCCATTTCTGTCAGCTCATCAGAACCAGTAATCCCCTGATCACAGCTAGGAACTGGCCCCTACCAGCACTGAGCTCACTACCTGGCCCGGTCAGGCCATCCTGCCACGTACCAGGGCCTCCCTTCAGAAGGGCAAAGCGGCCTTCACCAAGCTGGGGGTGGAGGGAATTAAACCAAGCTTCTGTTCAGCTGAGTCACATTAAGCTATTACTGCTACAGATGATTCAAACTTTCTGTGCAGCTGGGCTTGCTTACAGATTTCCAACCCAGCACCGAGCAACTGCTGTGCACATTTTGTGAAGTTAAAAGAAAATGTGAAACATACCTGTGCATGAGCAAAAAAGTTAATCAAGCCAAACAGCACATAAATACAGGTGTGGTATCCGTAACTGAATTATTATAATTAACTCAACAGAGGTAGAACAGTGAAAATAGAATTTCCACAGCTTTGACAGCAGAAACATCTATCTAGTAGTTTCAAAATGGTTTCACACTTTTTTTCTAAATAGCAATTATCAATTTCTTTATTTGAAAACCTCCTAGACATCACCTATGGATTAGTTTATTGCCAAAAATCTACTGGAGCCTAGAAGAAGTATCACTGTATGTTCCTCTTGTTCTAATACTCCTTTCGACCTAACCATCAGGCATCTGTCAGTAGGATGTATAATCCCCCCCTGTGGCTATCATCTCTCGTTAAACACATGCACCTTCCCTGGAACATATTCTGCATTACAATTTGAGAAAGGTAGAGGCAGACAAAACTACAAAGGCAAACAATGTATTTATGATAATTATAAAATATAAATAAACATTAACTGCAGGGCACGCTGGCATATATAACCATTTAGTCATTCCACATGATCAAACAGTTCTCCATCTCCAGTGTTAATAGTATGAAAAATACAGATGGCAGCTTCCTCCTCCGTTTCCATCTACAGCTTCGTGGGATAAATAGGCCATGTTTGTAATGATTGACTTACTGCGAAATCTTTGGAACAGACTGCATCGGAGCTCCCTCTAGCCACCGTTTCAGGAACTATGCAACTACTGTAAAATCTCAAAAAATTCTACCGCCACTCAGTCTTGGCAACAATGTAAGCCCTTTCACAGATGCTTGTGTAGATATTTTGGAGTTCACGTTTTCTGAGAAATTCCTGCTCTGTTTTGGTATTTGAGGTGAAAAAGGACTTAGTGCTGCACTCCCGGAAGGGCAGTTTGGCAAATCAGCATTATGCAACGTGAACGTCACCCTTCCGAAACCGTGACTCTGAAGGTTTCAGAGAGGACTAAGCCTTTTCAGGCAGTGTCTTCTAAACGTGCGTGCTGTGCAGCCACGTCCCTACCTATTGACAATGACCTCTGTGAGTCACCTTAAATGCTACTTTAATGCTACTTCCTTCTGCTCAGCAGATTCTGCCATCCCCAGGCACCTGCTCAAGTGAGGAGCTTCCCTGGCCATAAACTGAATACATAATTTAAATTTGTTATTAATCTTGAGTTCCTTGACATTGTGGCAATCCATATTCAGTTACAGAGCTGGTGGAATGGCTAAGAGAAAAGGTTTAAAAGCTTTATTTCAGTCATGCTTAAGTTCTACGACATTTTTCAGGGGATTATTTCTTCCCCTCACGTTATACAATATTTTGCTTCAGCTAGTTAAGAGTTATTTTGAAGTCTGCTTTGGGAGATGAGTCTCTAATTTATCACAGTTGAACTGTTTTTTGCTCCATCTAGCGGTGCATAAAAATCTATCCTATTCAAGCACAAAGTGTCCAGACACACTGCTCTGAGCTGGTTTAATGACTTCCCACAACCAGTTATAGAGAGGAAATAAGATGTGTGCAGAAAGTAACAGCAAGGCAATAGTGTCTCACCCACCTATTTTAGGCAAAACCAGCCTCAGTAATGTAAGAGCTGAATATGTTTGCAAAGGAGAACTCCACATTGCAGAAGAAACCCAAAATACCCTGATCCTAATAGGTGAAGGTGCCCAAAGGTGACAAATGAGAAATTCCTGGAGTTCTCCCAAAGCAGCTCTTCTTCCATTGTTTGAGTTTCTGAATGAAGGTATTTGGTCTATAATAATATGAAAAATGCCATTTCTACTCCACCTTCTATACTAGAATGCACAATAAGACAGTCTTCACTCTTCGCAGAAACAGTACAAATTTATCTAGGAATTAGGAGAAATAGGAAATTTTTCCACTTGTACCTTTCTCTGTTTTATAATAATGTGCAGCATTATGTCATCTACTTTTAAACTCTGGTTAACTAAAAGAGAACCCCTAACTAGGTTCTACCACTAATCTTCAGATTCACAGCATGTTTTATTTAGCCAGCCATGATTTATTTAAATAGGAAAATGTTTACTTCTGCATTTCTGACTTTCACTGCATCAGAGAAGGTCAGCTTCTCTCTTTGCTCCATGTAAATGCCATGATTGGATGATACTACGGGTATCAACTCAAATTGTTTCAAATGCCAGCAACTTATGACACTATTTTCCCTTAATTGGAAAACTACTGGGTAGAAAACAACCAATGATAGCGTCCTGTTACAGCTAATAATACTGATCAGTCTTTGACTTCATTTTCTCCTGAGCCATCATTAACTATATCCACGTTCAGAATAATCAACTGCCATCTCTTCAAGGCAAAAGGGCTGGCACCTAGAGTCAGTGGCTTTAATTTTCATGTTTAAACAGTAGTTTCTTCTTTGTTTTCCTTTACACAAATATATAAAAGATACTTATTGAAAGATTAGACAAATCCTACTCTGTGGCAGAGAATAATTACAGTGCTCCAGTTCAGTACACCGAGTAGAGAGAGTTAATGACTGTTTACACTTGGGAGGGAGATAAGCAAGTCAAAATATCAGCACTTCCTACAGTTCCTATCTTTGGGAAGCAACTCTGAGACACTCTTGATTATAGCAGTAAAAGACCAAAACTGCCAGCACCATTCAAACATTTCAATGTTTTCCCCTGCCCAGTAAACACCAGAGCACTTCCAGGGATATGCTGAACTGCAGTAATCTACTACACCATCTTTGCATACATAATTTTCAAATTTTATGGTGGGAATTAAAGTACTTCATATATACTCTAATGCCAAGTGATTAAGAAACACATGAAACCGAGGAACATTCAACACCAATTAACAGAAGAAGCCATATACTGTTTACAGTCTGCAGTCAGAATAAAGCATGTAGACAAACTGTTACAAAATCATGAATGCAGATTAGCCCACAAGCAAATTCTTCCTTAGACCTTAGACACTTCACAGTCACAGGTAAGGCAAGCACAAAAAAACATTTAACAGAAAGGATAATTTTGGTACAAGAAGCAGTAGATCAAATCTAACTGAAAAGCAAATAACCTGTATTGTTTTTTATGTGGATTCCTGCAGGGTCATTAAAAAAATCACATTATAGATGAACAGGAATGAGCCTCATGCTACCTTCACAGTTCTTCCCTGATTCTCCTCAAAGCCACATAGAACTACAAATATCATATTTTCATCCTACACCCAACCTTCTCTGTGCTTACATGAGCTCCAGACAGTTGGGAGTAATATTTTAACTAATGATCTCAACAACAGACTTAAGAGCCTTTTTTTCCCCCCCAGTCAGTTTTCTTTTCTTGCTGGCTTCAGGCTAGTAAACGCCACTTCACAGAAATTCTGTTTCCTGGTATATCTGCTTGGGCTGTTCAAGTTTGGAATATCCAAACAGTAGAAATCCTCTAGTTATTTTACAGACACAGGATGTGTCTGGAAAGATGTTATCAACAAAGTGCCTTTTGGGCAATGGTAACTTGGACTTTATTCTTAGACACCCATGGACACATTCACATTTCTCTAGTTGCAGTTACAGGGCCATTCAATTATTAGTTCATTCCTTTGATGACAATCTCGTGCACAGCTTAGAGAAAAATATTTTTCATCAATTAGGTAACAGAAGTGCATGAGTAATGACCTTGTACTTTTGCTAATGCTTAATAAAAGACTTTTACAAGCACGGGCAAACAAAATTAGAAGACAGACCTCAAAGCAGCTTAGAAATGCAATCACCCACAGCTAGAGTATCTGCTGTAAGAACATAAATGTGCTGGTTCCTCAGAATAATCAAAAAGCAAAGCAAGAATGGTTATTCTCGATATAGTCATGTCCGTAAAATGTCATGCTGGTGTTTGCCTGCCCCTGAAACTGTTACCAGTAAAACCAGCCTAAGACAGATTTTAAGAAACAGCTCCCCTCCCACCCCACATCCTCGACATTTGGGGGAGAAGAAATCACATTATTTTGCACCCTTCATACTGTATGTACACGGTCATGTGGTAACAAAACTCACAATACGCTTAAAGACTTATGGTACTGTTTATTTTAGTTTAAAATAAACTGTGCACTTTATGTATTTGCTTACAGTTTGCATGTGTTTTAAACACTGGACACAAGGAAGAGAGCTGTAGAAAAGCAAGGAGAGGAGATTATCAAGCATTGAAGGCAAAAATTTACGGCTGTGCCATTCTGAATAACTCAAACTTGACATGAATCAGAATCCTATGGCATCCATGCAAGTATCAGTCTCATACACACCAGTAAGAGAGGAGAGATGGACTATACAGATGGAGCACTGACTGCACACTTAGCGACCCCGAGCTTCTCTGTTATCTTGAAGATGGACTACTAGACCCCGAAGGTGGACAGCAGAACTGGTGCAGAACATTATCTTCCCTGCCAAGGAAGAGGGGGGCAAGAAAGAAAAAAAGACAGAGGAACAGAATCATAGGGAACAGCATTAGAAAAATTAAGCTTGAGATGTTTTTAAACCCACAAGTAGTGTAACTTGTTTGTAAGTACCACCCAATTAACCCATTTCAATCTCAGAGACAGGACTTCCAACACAATGAACAACAACCAAATGAGCCCAGGCCAACACTTAAGAGGTAAACTCTGAGGAAAAAGCTGTTTCGAAAGGGTCAATTTCTTTTTTTCCCCATAAGAAAAATGTAATTAACAAGTCATACAAACACCCAACCTACTGTGGCCATGGCTCCTTTATTTTTAACATGTTCAAAATAAACTTTTCACAGGTATTTTCACTGCCTACATTCCACTGAAAATGCAGAACATATGCATTCCCCTTCTGCTGGCGATTTACATACAGAAATATTGATTAACAGAGCTGCACTTTACTCCTCCCCCCACCTTCTTTTAAAGTAGAAGGAAGAACTCTGTTTCCATGCAGAGTTGCCAGCATCATGAATGGTGCTACAAACCAGAAGGCACCAGGGCTATTAAAGAAGCAGTTTGGAATACCTACATCTGTAATGCTAGAATGTGCTTTATGGCAGGTGGAGGAAAGGATGCTGGCTTAGCAGGAAGCTTGTACGAGCTCACTTCTTTATCAGTAACACAACCACGAGTGGTCATTTCCTTTAAACTAAAGAACAAGGTAAAGGAGGAGGATGGAAAGGAACACAATGAAGGAAGAAAAACAAGAAAATCCAAAAACAAATAGTAAATTTCATGATATTTTGCCAACTCCTGAATATTTTCAAACAGCTTGCTGCGTATGAACACAATTCACCATTTTTGCATCACTAGATCATGTAGGCATCAAGTGGAAGATTACAAGTATTACTATAATTATGCCAGCTTTCCTTTGCCATAGGGTTTGAACACAGATGCCTTACATAAGCTTCTGAACTTCATACTGACTTAGCACAGAGTATTTGATATTTGATTCGGTCAGAGTTTGGACCTGTTTTGTTTTTGTTCATCTGTGTACTGCATCTTTGTTGCAATACGCTGTCTGGTCTGAGCTATGTTGCTTTCATTCCTTTGCTCAATTTGAAAAAAATATCGTCAAGCTTTTAAATCTCTGTAGATTATAAAGGGAGGTGGCAGTGCTTAACTGTGCTAAATTATAGAGTTAGACAATTGCTATTCAGTAGAAATAAGATTCCTATTCAACATTTTTTTTTGGGAGAAAATGTCAATAAGTAGTCCTACCAATAGTACAAAGGATTCTGAAGTACAGCTCCTGCAGCTACGGCTTCACCTGGGACTAACTGACTGAGAAACTACCACAGGACTGAGGAGTCTGCTATGTATTGTGGGATGTCTTTATAGATACTTTTATGAAGGACATGAGAAAGATTTGCTATATGTCTAAGCCTGAGAAACAGTATAGTGCTTATCAGTGAAAAAAGTAAACTAAGAGTTGCAAAGAACCAAATTTATCCATAAATAGATATTTTTCACTTTCCAGAATCTAAGCAAAAAGTTCCCAATTTTTCCTGACTGTGCCTAGTGTACAAGAATTCCCACTATGCTCTTGAAAAAACTATGAAAAAACAAATCACTCTAATACAATCTAGAAGCATCTGTCAGCTGGACATCATTGTACATTAAGCTTCTGTGTTAACCAGTTATGGTAACAAAATGGCTACAATGCCTACCAGTGGCTCAGACAAAAAGAAATAGAACAATCAATCCTTCTATCATCTTCCATACAGTGGTTTGTCGCATGTAAGCCAACATTACCTGGTGAAACAAAGATTCCACATTAAAATTTCACATAAGTACAGTATTTTCAGAATAATGTTTTTACCTCCCAGAGATGCTGATTAAACATTAAGCAGGCAGAGACTGCAAGAAAATGATGGGATTTCTTTGGTACTATAACATCCTTTGCATTATCTTTTTGTTTTCACAGGTATCACTGGGGAAAAAAAAAAAGAAAAGAAAAATCTCTAGCTTCAAGATTTTGAAAATGGTCTTTGGACACGATAAGGGCATCTAATTTAATATTAGAAGGATGGAAGGTAAAGTGGATGGAGAAAGGAATGACTGACAGCCAACATTTCATGCAAATCAGAACAAGGAAATCACAATTATGAATAAACACATCAGATGAAAAGATGCTTAGATACTAGTGGTAAGCAAATCTGTCCGCAGTTGTAGATGCATGTATCAGCCTATTACATATCCATACAAAGAATACAGATATGAATAAGACTTTATATTCCCAAGTACGGGCACCCTTCTACCCATATCATGTGTGGAGCCATTCCTACAGCCATTTCTGCTGTAACACTCGTCACACAAAAGCCTGAATAGCTGACAGCATTAGGGCTACAGGGCTTTAAAACCAAAACGAAAACAAACAAAAAACCCCTAGTTTCAGTTGAGTAGGAAGCCTCCTCCAAGCGTGGGCTGGTGAACTACCCTCAGGCTGTAGATGAACCCTCCGTGTTCAGGAGTGGAGTAAACAGCTGAGAACTCAGAGGTCCAAGTACTTCAAGTCAGCAACTACCAGGTGCCCAAAGGCGTGTGTATGTTACGAGGTATCTAGCACCTACACAGACAGGCTGAAGCACTAGCTGAAGTTTGTTTACACTGAAGATGTGTTTAGAAAATGCTGGGAACAGCCTGTTCTTTGAACAAGAAACAGAGATGATTAAATTTACTTTCTCAGAATGCTATTATATCTCTGGGCTTTGCTTTGCACATATTCTACCTGCAAGGCCAGAGCAAGCAAGAGGCTCAGCAACTCAAGTACCAGCCTGCATGGATCCAGGACCTTCTGGAAGCCTCTCCAGGGCGTACCACTGTCTCCTTTACTTTGCCCTTCACACCAGACATAAAACCTGTATTCAAATAATCACTAACAAATGGAATTTGCAGTTTTTAAGACTCTACTTTGCGAGGCAGGAAGGGAAAGGGAGTCAAAGAAGTCAAGCTACAGACATTACTGTTTTGTTGNGGAAAAGATATGTGTGGAGAAGTAGGGGAGGAGGTGACAGGCTGTAAGAGTCTTGCTTTTCTGAAACAATAGTAGATAAAAACCATATCAAAGGAGTATGCCAGCTTTCCTTTGCCATAGGGTTTGAACACAGATGCCTTACATAAGCTTCTGAACTTCATACTGACTTAGCACAGAGTATTTGATATTTGATTCGGTCAGAGTTTGGACCTGTTTTGTTTTTGTTCATCTGTGTACTGCATCTTTGTTGCAATACGCTGTCTGGTCTGAGCTATGTTGCTTTCATTCCTTTGGTCAATTTGAAAAAAATATCGTCAAGCTTTTAAATCTCTGTAGATTATAAAGGGAGGTGACAGTGCTTAACTGTGCTAAATTATAGAGTTAGACAATTGCTATTCAGTAGAAATAAGATTCCTATTCAACATTTTTTTTTGGGAGAAAATGTCAATAAGTAGTCCTACCAATAGTACAAAGGATTCTGAAGTACAGCTCCTGCAGCTACGGCTTCACCTGGGACTAACTGACTGAGAAACTACCACAGGACTGAGGAGTCTGCTATGTATTGTGGGATGTCTTTATAGATACTTTTATGAAGGACATGAGAAAGATTTGCTATATGTCTAAGCCTGAGAAACAGTATAGTGCTTATCAGTGAAAAAAGTAAACTAAGAGTTGCAAAGAACCAAATTTATCCGTAAATAGATATTTTTCACTTTCCAGAATCTAAGCAAAAAGTTCCCAATTTTTCCTGACTGTGCCTAGTGTACAAGAATTCCCACTATGCTCTTGAAAAAACTATGAAAAAACAAATCACTCTAATACAATCTAGAAGCATCTGTCAGCTGGACATCATTGTACATTAAGCTTCTGTGTTAACCAGTTATGGTAACAAAATGGCTACAATGCCTACCAGTGGCTCAGACAAAAAGAAATAGAACAATCAATCCTTCTATCATCTTCCATACAGTGGTTTGTCGCATGTAAGCCAACATTACCTGGTGAAACAAAGATTCCACATTAAAATTTCACATAAGTACAGTATTTTCAGAATAATGTTTTTACCTCCCAGAGATGCTGATTAAACATTAAGCAGGCAGAGACTGCAAGAAAATGATGGGATTTCTTTGGTACTATAACATCCTTTGCATTATCTTTTTGTTTTCACAGGTATCACTGGGGAAAAAAAAAAAGAAAAGAAAAATCTCTAGCTTCAAGATTTTGAAAATGGTCTTTGGACACGATAAGGGCATCTAATTTAATATTAGAAGGATGGAAGGTAAAGTGGATGGAGAAAGGAATGACTGACAGCCAACATTTCATGCAAATCAGAACAAGGAAATCACAATTATGAATAAACACATCAGATGAAAAGATGCTTAGATACTAGTGGTAAGCAAATCTGTCCGCAGTTGTAGATGCATGTATCAGCCTATTACATATCCATACAAAGAATACAGATATGAATAAGACTTTATATTCCCAAGTACGGGCACCCTTCTACCCATATCATGTGTGGAGCCATTCCTACAGCCATTTCTGCTGTAACACTCGTCACACAAAAGCCTGAATAGCTGACAGCATTAGGGCTACAGGGCTTTAAAACCAAAACGAAAACAAACAAAAAACCCCTAGTTTCAGTTGAGTAGGAAGCCTCCTCCAAGCGTGGGCTGGTGAACTACCCTCAGGCTGTAGATGAACCCTCCGTGTTCAGGAGTGGAGTAAACAGCTGAGAACTCAGAGGTCCAAGTACTTCAAGTCAGCAACTACCAGGTGCCCAAAGGCGTGTGTATGTTACGAGGTATCTAGCACCTACACAGACAGGCTGAAGCACTAGCTGAAGTTTGTTTACACTGAAGATGTGTTTAGAAAATGCTGGGAACAGCCTGTTCTTTGAACAAGAAACAGAGATGATTAAATTTACTTTCTCAGAATGCTATTATATCTCTGGGCTTTGCTTTGCACATATTCTACCTGCAAGGCCAGAGCAAGCAAGAGGCTCAGCAACTCAAGTACCAGCCTGCATGGATCCAGGACCTTCTGGAAGCCTCTCCAGGGCGTACCACTGTCTCCTTTACTTTGCCCTTCACACCAGACATAAAACCTGTATTCAAATAATCACTAACAAATGGAATTTGCAGTTTTTAAGACTCTACTTTGCGAGGCAGGAAGGGAAAGGGAGTCAAAGAAGTCAAGCTACAGACATTACTGTTTTGTTTTGGTTTTTTTTTAAATTTCTAAACAAAAATCAGAAAGAAAAAACAGGAGGCATACAGGCTGACTGGAACACAGGCAAATAACCAGATGGATGTACATTGCTTAAGTTTCCTAGGACTTTTCTTATAACAGGAGAATGAAAGATAACTTGTATTATTTCTGTCTATTTTGAACATTGTAAAATGAGCAGGCAAGGGATTACTGCAATAGCTGCAGTTATTAAAAATGCATTATTTCCCTATTAACAATTCAAAACAGATGCCAAAGATCGTCTTGACTAGAAATAAAACTGCTGGAGTGAATAAAACATCCAGCAATTCGCTAACAGCAAATCAGAGACGCTCCAGATTTCACTGTAGTGCATTCATTAATTGCTTCTTTCAGAGCAAATTTAATTTTTAATTCTGGGCTGCAGAATTAATCCCTCTGTGTATTTTCTAAATAAAGCTTCAAAACTGAAGTTATAATGAAGCATCCATTTCTGTTTGTTTTGTTTCTAATGATTTCTATTTATAGATTGATAAATGGGAAGACTAAAAGCTAAATTTAATACTATTAAATTAAATGTATGTGGAAATTTAAAGTGCAATCTTGTTAGTGTTCTAGTAGCCGATTTTCATTCACAGCAATAGGATTCCCATATACAGGTCATTTACTAAAAGAGATGCATAATTTGTACTTGACTAAGAGATTATAGACATAGTGATGTCAAGTTGTAATAATCAGTTTGGATACAACAGTTTCAGAAATTTAACTCATGGGTAAACTGAACAAGTTCGGGAAAAACTATAACAGTCTGGTTGTAACACACCACCCCATTTGTGTGCAGGAAACTACCTGGGACGGCACTCACATCACTGTATAATTTGAAACTAAATTCTACAGAACAGCCTTGCAGCTCTTTTTTCCTTCCCAAGAACAGAGTGCTTCAGGATCACAGGAAAATTTGTGTTAGAAGGGGCTTCTGGAAGTATCTATAGGCCAGTCCCCTGCTCAAAGCAGGGCTAACTACATCAAGTTGCTCAGGGCTGCATCTAGTTGAACTGACTATTGCTGTAGACAGAGATAACCACCTCCTCTCCTGGCCTCTGTTACAGCATTTAACCACACTCATGGTGAATTCTCCTCTCTCCACCACCTCGTATCTAACTGGCATTTTCCTTACTGCAATCTGCTTTTGTTGCCTCTTGTCGTGCCCTCTCCTAGAAGAGGCTGGTGGCACTTTTCCATACTCTCCTATTAAGGAGTTGAAGACAGCACCAACCTAGAGATTTATCTTCTCCATGCTGAACAGCCTCATTCTCTCAGCTTCTCCTCACTTGTCATCTGCTCTGGCCCCTAGATACCTTGGTGGCCCTTTGCTGGACTTGCTCCCATATCCTGACATCTTTCAAAAGCCAGACCACTCCAGAGGAGGTTTCACAAGTGGTGACAGAAGGGAGGCAATACCTCCCCCAGCCTGCTGCCCACTCTCGCCCATACAGCCCTGTATGTGGTTGGCTGCCTTTGCACAGACCACTCTGCTGGTTCATTAACATCTTTCCCGAAAGATCTTACATCCAGGTAACTTACGTGCTGGGCTGGGGGCAAGAGGTAAGAGGAGAATGAGGCCATATCTAATCCCTGAACTCCCTTATTTCATCACTCACAATAAAAAAGGAGGTCAGCACAGACCGTGTGCTGCTGGCAGGCCTTGGCTGGTTAGCCAAGAAAGGGGGCAAGTGGGATGTAGAGCACATTAGGTTTCCTGGCAGCCAGTGACCAACCCATTGATTGCTCCGTTACCACTAGGTGAATATGGGCAACATAACCAGTGTTATGAATTCCTGTAAGTCCCCATATCTCCACTGATTGTAGTTGAATTATGGCTATACACGTACACACAGCTGGAGAGTTTGAGACCTAAACTTCCTTGACAGCAAACAAGGCCAGCGATGAGTTCCCTCACACACCCCAATGCTTAAACAAAAGCCGAAGGTCTTACAGCATATGTTTGGGCATCTGTGTGCTGTTTTACACATTAGCACTCTAAAAACTGTATATACTTTACAGATCCAGCCACACTTTGGGCAGTAAAAAAAAATATAAATGCCCTAAGACAGAATGACAAAAAAAAGAGAAGTTTAGGATTTTGTAAGTACAAAATTATGCTGCTGTAAATTTTAATTCCAAAAGAAATACTACTGAAAAAAATAACCTACGTGGAACAAGATATTGAAACATTCAAGAAACAAATGGTTTTCCCATCAACATCCCTGTAGGAAGATCTTTAACAAGTCCTTAAAATTAAATCATTATAAACTAAAGACAAAGGAAAAATAAAAGCCTCATTAAAACCAAGTGGGGAGTCTAAATGTTCAGGCCCTGCTCCTTACAGAAGGAATACAAAGTTGTCTTACAACTTGACCAGGGATTCACTACCACCAAATAAAACTAAGAGCTCTGATAGGCAGAAAAAAACCAAACATACAAATAGATGCTGCAACGTAAAACAACAAGATGAATCCGAACATGCATGGTTAGAGATAACTAAGAGATGGAAGATTCAAATCAGAAATATGTTTATGCATTTACAGATTTAGGATTCATTGTTTGTTTTTGTCTTTCCTTATTACCAGTGCAAAACTAGTTGATTTTTCAGCACCAGACTTCCAATATTTTGATATTAATATTATTCATGAGCTGGCAATTATCACTAAGTTAATAACTAACAGTAAAAGTAAAAATAAAAGACAATTTTTTCATGACATGTACAATTCCTTAACAATTCTCACATTTCTAATTAGCTTAGCTGTCCTTTGATACTTCTATGAGATGACGGTTAAAATAAACACTGGCACTGACAATGAGTTGTACTAAGATGCATAATTACCGCTCTCCACACTTGATCAGAGAGAACACAGAAAACATAGTAAAAATATTTGTGTTAAATAAAGCATTATTAGGTGGAAAACTTTTTTTTTTCATATTCAGGGCAGACTCTGCTTGGCATCAAGAGCATGCATCGGTGTAGAAACCTCTTACTTGCACCCAAAAAGAAAAGGCTGAACCTTCTGTAGGTCCATGCCTTTAATCTTTAGAGTGCCACAATACGCGGCTTAACTGACATACTGACGTGAAATATTCCCAGGTTAAAAAAAAAAAGTCTTGCTCAGAACAACATAGCTATCCTACATAAATTATATAAACATTTCAGTATGTTCCTCATGTGAGACCTAAACCTACAACTAGCTTTCTCCTACCTTTCAGAGTCCTGGGGGATGTGCCTCTTAAAGCACACAAAACTCATTTTACTGCGTAATTCAAGAGTGCCTGAGAGAAGCGAACAGAACTATCCTGCGAGATGTTAAAAATGTTTGATATGTTATTCTAATACTCTTTTCTTTTTCTTTTAGAACTTAAACTACTATTCCTTTTCTTATGTCAAATCATAACATTAGATGTCTCTTCAAAAATAAAAAGTGGGTGGACCATATCTACTCTTACCTGTACTCTGAGTGTGTGGCAGGGACAGCTAGCTGGGTATGGTACAATGGAGCTGGACAGCAAAACTGGTGCAGAGTATTTAAAGACCTACGACACAAGGAAAAACACAAAGTCAAAACACCAAGTGTTTAGAAAGGGGCTTTTTAGGGAAAAGGAGGTGCTAATAGGTATATTTGAAACTCATAACTTTGAAATTTGACAAACAGCTGTCAATTCTGAATGCCAGGAAACAAGGAGGGAAACAGTCCCATGGTTTAAATATGCACATCAAGAATGATAGCAATGAACTGTTGCAACGAAGAACCAAAGTTTTGTTGCAAGATTAAGATAAAAATGCCAAT
Source organism: Syrrhaptes paradoxus (assembly GCA_013400615.1). NCBI lineage: Eukaryota > Metazoa > Chordata > Aves > Pterocliformes > Pteroclidae > Syrrhaptes > Syrrhaptes paradoxus. The sequence goes on from VZTO01017657.1 coordinate 129,365, forward strand.
TTAAGACTTTGTTTTTGCCTTGCCATGCAGAACAGAGGCAAAAGCTAATCACTGAGTGTTAAAATTCCTATGGAAATGAAGCTTCAGACTTGCATGTTACTCTGCACCAGTCAAGCTGTTTCTTTGTTAATGGCATTACAAACACAGTGCTTAAACATGAGGAGGAATAATGTGATGAGTATGGACATAAGCTTTCTTCAGGCCAGCAATTATAAACATATTGCAATACGCAACTTATAAATTTGAAAGAATCTAGTTTTAAACAATATTCTGAAATGTGCAATACGAATTTAATTTGCTGTCATATATTCAAAGCATGGAAAAATCAAAAAAGCTTTACAACACAAAAAGACATTCTGTGCCCCTAATAATGATGTTTGTATTTTTTCATTGAAAAAAAACAGAGGAGTTGCAAAACAAGACAAGGTATTGCATCTGAAGTAAAGCTTAGAAAATCCTTAAGCAACACACAATACACTTCTCAGCATGTTTTTATGTTTATGCCAGGAAACATTAAATAAGGTTTAGCACAGTAAGTCCTCCATGATAAAGCCACCTAATCAAATTTCTTAAGACACAGCATTCTTCTAGGAAATAATAAAAAACTTAATCAATATTTCCTAGCTCTGGAGATTGTGCATGCATGGAAGAAGTATCCATTAAACTGAAAATCCTGATTTAGCTTGTAAGCATCCAAACTGACTATTAACAGAGAACGTGCGTGTGTGTGTGTACACGTACATGCATCATTTCTCCCCCACCCCCCCATCTTTTGCTGGGCATCTTGACAAATGGTTCAGAAGACTGATTATAATTCTTCTGCATCCCTGAGGCTTAAAGTGAATCTTGTGAGGTCATTTTTGTATAAGAACAAAGAGTGGTAAAGCAAAAAAAGGTCAGTCTTTGTTCAGAGAGGAGTCAGTTACTGATCCTTTAAAAAAACCCCCAAGTTCAGCCTTTTCTGATTTCTGTTGCCAACAGTGTGTTAGCAACTTCATGACCAGGATGAGTTGGATTTTCTCTTTAAAGAAAGCAACAGATGGTAACTCCTGTGAAGTACCTGAGCTTTTGGAAACACAAGTGCAATGCAATTCAGTCATGAGGCAGATTGCCATCACGGGACATACCCTGCTAATGCCTCGTAGTGCACAGTTACTCATGGGTGACACCTTCAAACCACTTGGAAAGATGACTAGATGAATTCTAAAGAAAGATGGATGATGTTACTGAAAACATTGATGGACCACAATAAAAGCAGTTACAACACGCAAAAGCTGTATTTTCTGACAGGAAAAACACGATATTCACACAAGTTGCTCCACACAATTCACAGAACCAGGGTAGTACATTGTAAGTGTGCATTGCACGATAGGCTCACATGGGGTAGGGAAACCGATCACACTGACGAAATCGCTGCTTCCTGCTTTGTGAATACCTGATTATTTTTTTCAGTAGAAGCAAAAGGAGGAAATTAGTACGAAGGTGTCCCAGATTCCCTTCCCACCGCCCTTCCATACAAATTTCTCTCTTCTTATCAATAGGACCTCTTTTTTTTTTTTTTTCCTCTTCAGGAAATAAACCAGTAAATGTATGAAAGAATCTGTCTAGATTCAGTTCTGCTCAACAAAGTCTTTTGAACAGAGCTTGCTCATGGCCATTCCAAAAAGAAGCTGCTCACAAAGCTCCATAAACCCATCCTACTTGGACTTTTCTGGGTTCCAAAAAAAGATAAAAACAATAAAGAAGGAAGTTCTCACTTTAATCTCATCCTGTTCATCTGCAGGTAAGGTTACTACTCACCTATTGCACAAGACTGCTTAGGACCTCAACTGCTTTGAGTTTCTTTTAGAAGGTGCAGTAGAAATGCAAGTAAGAAGTGCCAAAGGTTTGTCAAGCCGTAACTACACTGACACTCTGTGCCATAGGTGCAGGTACAGAGTAGATAGAAGTGATGACAATGTTCAACTGCAGGCTTGTAATTAAGTTATCACATACTGTAATTAAGTTATCACATATTGCTGTGTTCCAACAAGAATATCTCAGATGTCAAAGACGTATGTTCAACACTCCAGGTTAGATTTTAGCCATTTCTTAGCGTGTTCTCTGTCCAGCTAGTTACAGAAGTAACCATGAGGTTTGGACTCTGTGCCAAATTTTAAAATTCAGGGACATCGACTCAGCATTTTGGTTCCTCTAGATCCCACTGCCCAAGCAGCCTGATAAAAAATGGGGCTCAGGCTTTACAGCCTCTGTCACAGCATGCTAATTTTACCCCAAGCAAATACACCTTCTGCCGGCGCAATCTAAGATCCACACATGGCATTTTGTGCTTTCAATCACCTGCTAGAACAGCACTTCCTTTCATTTATTGCTCTGGAACAGATCACAAAAAGTTCAAGATTCAAATACCTTTTTTGGGTTGTTTGTTTTTTTTTTAAAACTATATAACTAGATTTTTCAATCAGCCTTCAGTGCAAATTTGCATTCAAAACAGAACTGATTTGCTAAGTTGCAACACCTAAAGACATCAGAAGAAATATATTTAAATAATTCAGAGGAGAAGTTATCACTTCCCTTATCCACCGCATCATAGATACTTGGCCATATTAACTTTAGTTTCTACATCTCTAATCTGTGGTCTTCAAAAGCTGATTTAAGATTACAAATACAGCACAGCTACTTCTGCACTGTCACAAGACAAATTACTAAATTGATAAACGCTTCTGGCAACTTCAGTTTCTGAAACATTACTGCAACAACCCAGTGAACATAAAGCTCTGCAATTCCCTGCTTCTAGGTCACATTTCTTCCAGCTCTCGCCAAGTACTCACTAACAGGTAACCATTTGTAAATTTTTAAAGAAAGTTATTTTGAGAACAGACTAGTCAAACAGTAGAAACAGAACCAAATCTAATCACATTTTGAAATCACATCTCCCTCAGGATACCCACATAACAAGACAAATCCAGCTACAAAGTATGCAGACCCCAAGTGGGTTTAACTGTTCCTCTCACTTCTGTATAAATTACATTATGTTTGCCATTAGAAACCACTCATTTTAACAACGCTTACACATCCACCAGAGAATGGAAATGATCATTCTTTTTATTCTTTCAGTACTAGAGTCTTGCTCAGGTGTTCAAATAAAAAGAAACCGACTAACAATCACCACATGAAGCTACAACTACATATTTTTTCATTTGCTCTTATAGTCAACAACAAGCCTCCCAAACTCAGTAGACAATTTTCTTAGTATTGGTTTTAAAACAACCTGGAAGAACCCAACACCAAGCTATTAACTTGGAATTACTTTTGCTTTAACAGGCTGCTCTCTCACTGTTTTCAAAATGTCCTCTTAGCAGGCCGGTAACCATCCTCCTGCTCCTGGCAACAGGGCTGTGCTGCTCTGCTACTGGCTGCAGCAAGCACCACGTCCACCCAGCAAAACGTTGAGAACCTGGAGAAAGCTTCTCCTCCTAACTCTGAATAGCGCACAGTATTTAGTACAGGATATGATACCTGACCCTTTTTTTTTAAATTTTGCTACTGTTTAATTTTAAGCATGTGTAAACCTGTGAGTATGTTGACAGCATCATTAAATCATCGCTGTCTTAGAACTTCTTCCTAACAAGATCATCAGCTTTTCAGACTGAGAGACTGTTGTTTCATGTATGCTTGGTAAAAGTGTTTTGGTACAGGACCACAGCTGGAAGACATGTATTTTTATAAAGTTAATGATGTGGCTGATGACAGGAGTCTGCTGGGTACGTTTGCTCATCTTAAGGGCTGCATTTTTCTATAGCACATTACTTCATACACTATTCCTCTTCTTTGTATGAAATAACAATCTGTTCACCTCCATCTGCCAGTATTCTTCCTTTTATTCTGGTACATTTTTCCATGAGGTGCTGCATTCTGATGAGTATGTGCAAGCACTACAAAAAAATTATACCAGCACAGCCTCCTATACTGCCTCAGGCACTCTGTATATCTGGTTATAGTTAACACATACCCTTTTTAAAATTATCTTGTAAATAGCAGAAGTGATAGACAAGCTCATCCTCTATATAAGCCTGTTCAATGTCATCTGAGGTAGCTAAGAATGATTTGTTTGACTGGATTAATGAATACAAGCCAACAAAAGGAATAATTCAATTTCTCAGTATTTTATCCTGATGAAGAATAAAATTATTTTACAAGTACAAAATTTTCTTTCTCACTTCAATCCAGAGTTACGGCTACAGCTGAGATTAGAAAAGACTATAGTTAAAAACAGTAACGTCTGTCTCCTTCTAATAAATCTGTTCATATAATGAGAAAGAAAATTTGAAATTTAATCAAATTGATAGCCAAATAGATGACAAATGATAAAGTCACAGTAATACAGACTCATGTTGACTCCACCTAGAAGTTTGCTTATTAACATGTCTATTAACATACTAGAAATGCTTTCAGAGTCAACACACGGACTGCACCCACAAGGCAACTTGCTTTTTGGAAACTCAGCTCATCAGAGAAAACAGCAGATATCTTCGTATGGCAACTAATCATCTCACAATCCAAGTTTGACTGTAGTTATCTGTGAATATGTCCACTAAGAGGTGATTTAGCAGATGATCCAGTCACACTTGCAAGGACAAATTCCTACTGTTCTGACATCAAAGATATTCCTTTCACTACTCAGACCTTCATCCAGAATACACATCTAAGTATGATGTTAGCCTTTGAAGTAGCACTGAAAAAACTTTTTTTTTTTTTAAATTAAATTAATCCAACTTTATATCCAGCAGTCTGTAGTCAAGTATGTCAAGGAAAGGCTGTGGTGGCAAATACTATGTTTTTTCCACAGTGTTATTAATTACAGTATTCTCCCTACACACTTTTTTGAATTGTAACTATAAAGAATTAAATGCTGTTACTGCTTTTATGGTTGCATATGTAAAAACCTTACAGTTTATACATACTCGGCAGAGATCGTTACCCACTATAGAAGTCTTTTATTCCTATAAAATACCTTTATTCCTATCATTTCCATTCAACAAGATGGCTTTCTGCACACAGCTTCTTGGACACCACAGGAGGGTTACAAGACAACTCATGGAAAGTAAACTTCAACGTAAATACCTTGCATGTAGTCAGAGTCAAGAAAATCACCCACTTACCAAAGTAGCACAACCATATGTTCTAGATCTGCTATGTTGGCATGTCCCTCCTTCCCTCTCTGTCCCCCCTCCCGTGCAGTAGCCATATAACCTAGTCAAAAGCATTATAATATAGGATTTTTTCTTAATTTAAGTTAGAGATAGTTTCGCTAGATATCAAGGACGCTCAATAAAATCTTCAGTTCTAAGAGATGGGCACCTGTAGGTTAGAGTACAGACCACTGAATTTTGCTCAAGAATACATAAAATTTGGTTGTCATCAAAATGATTAAATACCAGCATCTGTAGATGTTGCAGTATGAATGCAAACTAAGAGGTTCTTGTTTTGAATAATACCACTCTTCATGTGTTTCCAACTCAAGCATCCACAGCTGGATTTTTCAAAGGAATGATTAAGTATGCTTTCACTGACCTCCCCTCCATCAAAAGGGCCTTAAAATAATTATCATATCTTGGGAGAATAAAACCAGTACCATCACAGCATGCTAAACAAGAAACACCAGTTATTTTTGTCCCATCCTAAAACACAATGCTTATTAACATAGATAATTATTTTAAAAATAATTACGATAAACTTTTTTGGTTTCATGAAAATGAAGTACTAGCCTATATAAATAGGCAAGAGGTGATTCTTTTACATCCTAGCCAACACAGTTTGTAGGCAACCTCCAGTACTGGGCTAGCTGTAACTAGGGTGAATTTAATTAAGATTGTTAACATGCAGACAATTATAATTAGGAACACTTATTTCTCTCTTGATTAAGTCTTACTAAAAACCCATCTATTCTAAAGGATGTTGTACAATAATGTACAGTACACATAAAATGCACTTGTAGGATTTGTGCTTACTAGTCACTTTCAAAATCTATAGAAAAAAACCCACACAGTCCAAAACCAGAAACAAAGATCAAAGAGACATGAAGCTGCATATGACACGAGGAAAAGATACTTTAGATTAAATCAGAAAATTGATTCACTGCATCTTTTCTTTATGTCCCACATCACTAAATTAGGTCCCAGACTTTCTCAAGGAACTACAACTCACATTACAAAATACAGCCACATTTATAATTTCACAAAGCAATAATCATAGTACAACTAAATCTAAATAGTGACAACCATACATATTGGATTTGAAGTTCATGAAAGACAGAAAATAGTAATGTACAAAGAATTAAATTACACAGATACAGCATAAGAGATTTACAGCAAGGCAAATCCTGTTACTTAAAACAATAGTGCAATGACATATGTTCTATTCAGTGTAGCATCTGAAAAAATGCTCTTGCTAATCCTAGTAGTTTGACATTGTTGTTTAGGGTTTTTTTAGAAGCACAACAATCTAGCTTTTTACATTTTGAAGATATAAAAAATACATTTTTTATTTTTTAAAAGTTAGAAGTCTTTAGCATATATATAATTAAACATAGATTTATAGTATTTGAGTTTTCTTCTCAAAACTTACGCACTAAAGAGCTGGTGTATTTAATCGTTTAACATATGTTTTCGGTATTTGGAACAGATTGGTTTTAAAGATCATGAAGATTTTGTATATATATGTTCTAGAGAGCTAGTTCTAAAAAAGCCCCCAGGCTTACATTCCCCTTCTTTTCCACTGTCAGCATCAACTCTCTTAAATAGGAGTTAAATACAGAATTATAGAAGTCATAGTTCACATCTTGTTTTCTACAGCAATGTGCTGAGGTAGGTAAAAGATATCAAACATGTAAGCAGTAATAGAGCAAAATACTGTACAAGCATGTTCTATAAATAATGCTGCAACATCACTGTTAAAGAAAGTAACCTACAGAGATTAAATATGCTATAACACCAAATGATAAGCACTGTAAGAAATTGTCCCCTGCTGAGAGTTAGAAAATTCCCAATTCCCAGAACTCAAATTAAAATGGAGTCTAACAGAAACATTACTACTACTCCCTTATATAAACATACAGCATTACATTTAAAACTTCCTATACCTGGAAGGTTACAACCTGTTTTCCAAGTTCACTTTTATTATTTCAACTTCCTGTGTACAGTTCCAAATTTAGTTTGATTTTAAAACATTTCAACTTAACCATTCATGCCATCAGTGCAAAAGAAAACTAAAGAAAACTTCGTAACAGATTTCAATACTCTTTCAATGCTCATTCCAAGCAGTTTATTCTTGAATGGTTGAACTTACTATGCCTGCGTGTGGACAGTGCTACTGAACATGAAGCAGTCTTATTAAGTCAAATTAGGACCCTCATAGGCACTACTAAAATAACTGAAAAAGGCTACAGATAACAATTGCATCTGCTTAAGGTACGATCCTCTGGCAAACCTAAACCTAACCCTAGAAAGAGATCTTTAACCAGAGTTCAGAAATGCAAATAGCAGGCACAGCCATTTCAAAACACTGGCTTAGCAGTGAACCACTGATGTCAGCAAGGGTGGGTGGCACAGGACAACTTAACTGCACACTCACCTCTATTTGCTTCTGATTTTTCCCTGAAGTGGAACAACATTGCAGTATGGTTTAAGAGAAAGCTTATGGTAAGGGTCAAGTGGAACCCGGAGAATTCAGCTGAATAAAACCACTCACTATAGATATATATATATATGTATATATATACACGCTGACACCACAAACAGTATGCAAACTTTAGCATTGTCCTTCCTATGGCTACAAGTGGATAAGCACCTAGCTCTTCAGCCAAATGTGACAACTCATGTGAAGAGCTGCTGCACTGCATTAAATGAATGAAATATTAAACTCCTGCTCTGCTGACTATAACGTTTGAGAAGCTGTCCAAGTAAATAATAAACAATTAATGCATCTTTAGGTTTTGATAAAGCATACATACAATGACAATAAAAACCACAGTGACATTTTGCCTTATTGTTATTACATTGCTTAAGACTGCAGTTCATATCTTTGTGTTAGTATTTACGTATTTAAAAGACAGATTAGACTTTAATATGACAAAGCATTCAAAGAAAATGGGAGAGATTCTTGACTCAAAGACAGAATTTCTAGCCTCCTGCATTACTACTTGTATATAAAGTGGCTTGTTTTTTTCCCCACTGCTACACATAAGCTTATTCACTTTATAAGGTTAAATTTCTAAATACTCATATGCATAAACACAATCATCTACGTGTTTCTAATATACAGATCATTCATCTGCCAAAAAGGTAACACCCTAAAAATGGTTCATGGAAAGAAACCTACCAAACAATACACTGATCACTACTCCCACTTCTGGAATCCTCAACACAGTTATCAGAGACGTGATGACGGATGAAGAAGGAAAAGGTACTCACAAATAACACCTTCTGCAAGCCATCCTTGAATGTGTGGTGGATTTGGTATTTATATTTTCTTTCACGCAATCTGAGGTAGAAAAGCTCTTTCTTAAGGAAAAAAAAAAATCACATTCACGGCTTTTGCATGCTCATTCAAGATCAGCCATGGTGGAACATCACAGATAAGTAAGCTGGTGATGTAACCAGCATCAAGCACTGCATCAGATAAACCCAAAGGCTCTACAGGGTTATATTTTGCAAAGCCAGAAGGTTTTTCCCAGAGAGGAGGTTTAGCAAGCATAAATCAGCCACACTGTTTTCACATTCCTGGTGGGCTTGCTTTCTGCTTTCAGAAGTCCCAAATCTGTATTTATTATTAAACTTCATCACCACAAAAAAACCAATATGCTTTCTCATTTGATATTTAGACTGAAATATAAAAGCACCAAATGTTGCATTTTCGAATGCACCATCTCTGAACGAACACTGTAGTACAGTCCAAACCAAGGAAAGGCCATTGGTCCTTTTATCTCCATGGTAACAGCAGCATCTGTGAAGACGAACCGTATTCCCTCTTCACTGCAAAGTCAATTTATAGTCACATACTATGACATAAACTGATAAGACAGAAAAGCTAATCAGCAGCTAGGAGAAACAGGAAGCAAAGTACAAGATTAAGCTATTGCTCAAGAGAACATTCTTCTGTATATAGTATTTCTCATGTGAAAATTACAAAATGAATAACCAAATCAAGCTGTTCCAGGTTGGGAATTTGTGAACTTCCCAGTTTAGCTAACAAGGATAGTTGATGAATATTTTATAGAATTAGCTTCTTGTTTAAATCTCCAGTTATACCCTATTAAATGGGGAGACAATTAAGCAAAGTTGTTCTTTGCAAAAAAAAAAAACAAACAAACCACTGAAGAACTTTTACTTTAATATTAACTTTTCCCTTCAAAAGATTTCTCATGATTAACAGCAACAGCAGGGCAAGAAGTTTCACAACTCTACAAACTACTGCCCTCTCATCTACCCCTGCCCCCCTTTTCAGCACTGTCAGTGGTGCAAATATTTCATCAGCATCACGCTTGTGCACTAATAGCCTCTATCTCCAGGGAAGAAAACCATATGTACAAGCTTGATGAGTCACCTAAACTTGCTTTTATTTCATTCCTCTCCAGAGCAGTCCTTTGTAAAAAAAACAGAACAAAACCCAACAAACACCAAAAGCCAACAAAAAACCCTGCACCACAAAAAATAAATTTTTTCTCTCCCCTTTCCCACTTCTTGCCCCACACCAATGCTCAGCACTCAGACCTTACATTATCAAGACAGCAAACCTTCCTCCCTTGCTTCATGAATCAATATAATGTCCATCTGCTCACATTATTAAGTTAAATATATACCAGAACATACTGACGAGGGCAGCTCATTTGCCATGGTCAAGTGAGCAGTTCATAGCTGTTTCATGGCCAGTTGCAATATTTCCAGAATAAGAGAGAGCAGGTGGTCAGCCAAACGCAACTTATCACAGTGTTACCTATGAAGTTCCCCCCAGGCTAAAGTGAAGCATGAACTGTCAAAGATGCTGCTAAATATAACTTTGCAAAACAAAACAAATGGTAAGGCAGGAGCAGGAGTTAAGATCATCTTTGGTCCACATAGATTTGCAGACAAATATCTTTTGTGTCAAAATACCCTAAGGTGCTTCCTTTTGGTCAGTCACCTGCCTAAGGCTGAACAGTTAATTTTACCATCTCCTGTTCACCCCAACTTATCTGCCACACAAATTCCTGCCACACTGAAAACAAAAGGGTTTTATCTAGCAGACTGGGCACTTGGGTTTACCCATTCAGCTTAACTTTCCATCCTCACAAAAGTAAAATTGATGATAATTAATAGAATTGTCAGGATAGCCACAGCCCTGGAGTCCCATCACCATGTGTCACAGTGAAGACAGCCTAAAAGTATCTTCTCTTGCTCCAAAGAAGCTTTTTCATAATTCAAATATTGTCCTGTTTTTAGCAGGTACCAAATACAAAGCACAGAAGAAACAGTACAATTTTAAAAGGTGTTTGTGTGTTGTGAAATTGCACATCACAGCCAAAACCCTCTAATAGCCAACAATACATCACACAGATAAATGCCTGCTAAGAGAATAAAATTCTTGCATAAAGGGTTCCACAAAACAGCTTTCCAACACATTGTAAAGCCAAACAGCTTGATCACCACCAGTGTATGAGGCAGAGAATATACACACAGTCCTGTCATTGTGGTTTGATTCTTCTGTTTTTAAATCCAGCTTCTCCAGATGTCTGGAAGTGCAGTGCACAGGCTGAATGAAAGAATAAGTTACACAGGCATTCAGAAAGGTGCTCTCTGGATGATAATCAATCCAGATCAAGGCAAGAACACTCTAGTCAGGTAACTTAATCTATTAGACCAGTGAAACAGTTAATAATTTCAGCTATATTTTCAAAAGCCCAGTTTTGAGAGATCTCAAAAAAACTGAAAAATCAATAAGCAAAAGCAAATTACACAAGGAAGATGCATTATCTGGATTCCAGCAATGCAATGCTACAGGATCTCAGCTGCTGCATGCATGCTGAATTCTGCAACCACACAGGTTCAGAGCTGATGCCCACTGCTTGTTCACTCACTACAAGAGTTCTAGTTATCAAGTGTAACCAAAAGTAATAACTCAGCCTTCAGCAGTTTTTTTAATATACAAAAGATACACCAGTAATTTAACAGCTATTCCTCCCTATTCTGTAATGAATACTATTGAAACCTGAATTTTAGACAGGATAATAGTCATGAAGCTTTTATAGCGCATAGCATGTTTCGTGTGTTTGGTACAAGTTTTCAGTTTGGTTCTAGTTTTTTGTGTTGTGTCCAGATATAACGATATCCAAAAAAAAACCAAACACCAAAAAAAAACCAAACAAAAAACCCCCGTCTCTAAATTCATCTGAGTCCTCACTGCTTTATTCAAGTTAAGAGACTAACATGCACAGTTTATGTTAAGCATGGGCTCAAGCTGCTTTTTGAGCCAACACCTCTCGTGCATTGTCCTCCTCAGTTCTCCTGTACAACAGTACAACGATGTTGGCCTGATGAGTAAGTGTATGATAGAGTCTGCCCACGTTTGTAATTTAGCAGAATGAATGAAAGTGTTTTACAATTGATTGAATACTACAAAGTGAAAAGTTAGTAACTGCACAGGCTATTTAACCGTAGCTTTTAACTTAGAAGAAAGGCTTTCCTTCATAAGAAAAATATAGTAAGTAGGACAGAATTGAGGACATCAGGGTTGCACTTTCCCCTAGCATTACAAAGCCTGCTCAGCAAGATGCTTGTACAGTACATTACTCTATGCCACTGTAGACATAAAGATATAGACATAAGATGCCCAAATGATTATTCTAAAGAGTTTGCAATCTAAAAGTATTAAATACAAAGACTGATCCCACTGAAATGATTGGGAAGAACTCCCTTGGGCTTTAGCAGGGGCAGCTTGTCACATAAGCATTCAGTCCTACTAAGTTCTACCAACATTAATAACCCGCCAACATCAATAACCTGCACAGCCAGTGAACTACCTGTTTCCAAAAACCATTTTTGTCGGCTGAGATTTCTGTTCCTTCCATTACTGCAAGGAATAAACAGATAACCTGAGCAATATCAAACAACATCATACAGGATACCTTCTGCAGGACCACCACAACTTCCGTACCAGGTGAGTTGCAAGTTATATATCAGACGACACTTAGTAACCAAAATCACTCTCTAAAACTTGCTGGCTTGTTTGTTCTAAATGAAGGCCTGAATTAACCTTGAATGTTTTTGGATATACTACCAGGCAAAGCCATTTGTTACCATTTATTATATTCTAATTTTTGTTATTAACATGTTGGTCTCTGCGGTATTAACTTGCTTAGCTGTTTATTCATCCTAGAAAACCAGACCAAAGCAGGCTTGTGGCTGAAGGTGCAAGTGAAACCAAAGGGATAAAGCACACATCTTTCACCCTGCCCCCATGAGGTCTCAATCTATCTACTCAAATACATTACACCAAACAAGTATACTCCAAACATGAAAAGAACCACCACCGGAACAAAGACTCTAAAACCTCATTTTGCTCTCATTAGTGTGATTAGGAGCCGGTGTGTTGTGTGCTAGTATCATCATTGGATAAGCTAACAAAGCCTATATTATTTAATATCAGACTCTGACCCTTTGTTTTAGAGATCTCCCAATATTTTTTCAAAAATTTTCCCTAATGAATGAAATATTTGAGATAGTTTTCTGCTTGCCTCATTATCACTGCCCAAAAAGTGGGTTTATAATTTTAAGACTAATTAGTATCTTTGGACATCTGGGACATTCTCTAAACATCACTGTCAAGAAGTATTTCTATAGCCCTCAGAAGAATACTTACAGACTATACACTGGCTGATCTGGACAAAGTTCAGTGCTGTTATTCCATCAAAGCGTCAGCATCCTTAGAAATGCTAAAATGGGGGGCTGCAAGGGAACTCCTTGGCAACAGGAATGCTCAGCAGTCGCAATTTACCTGACACACCAAGTATCAGCACTGGTACATAACCAATCACTTTACTCTCATGCTATTAACTCCCGGGACCAAGCGTTACAGTCCCCCACGCACTTGGGAATGGTTAACAGCATTACATACCAGCTGACTGCCAGATATGAACTGCTCATCTCTTCTTGATCTACTCCCGCTTCATTGGTATTGAAAGGAAAGTTTAACCTATTGTCCTGAGACAGGCCACATACTTTGTTCAAATTTTTTACCATGAACTTCAGAATAAAAAGTACTCAGTGGCCTGACGACAGTTATCCCCCCGTACAGGGCTGGGAGGTAGAGCTGGTAACGGTGCTGCTTATATAAGCAACTGGTAATCTGCAAGACCACAAAGATTACTTTTATAGGAAAGCTATCCACTACTGGCTAAAAACTCCCACATATTCACTGAACCACCTGAGACAGAGCTATTTCTGAACACCTGGGGCCTGGCCTGTGCTTACCGAGCCTCCATTCAGCATGGGATGAGCGTGGCTGCAGCAGAACCAAACCCCAGCTGAGGCGGCCATGGATGAGCCTGGCCCCAGCCCCGTAACGGCCCCACAGCCAGACCTCAGCACCCAGCGCGGGGCCCAGGGGTCCCTACCAGCGGCGAGGGCAGCAGGAGGGGAGCAGAGGGCAGTGGGGTGTTTGGCTGCTGGCCCAGGTCAGCCACCACACACCTTTCAGCGTCCCTTCTCTGTCCCAACCCTTCCACAGGCAGCAGGGCTCTCTGTGAGGGGAGCACGGGGCTGCCCCAGCCAGACACAGCCGGTTCCAGCCACCCCCCAGCAGCGCCCCCGCAGCCCCTCAGGAACCCAGCCCACCACAGAACACCGTTAACACGCTGGTCTCCCTGGGGGCTGGTACTTGTGTTACACAAAACGTGGTCTCAAAGCAACCCTGGGACAACTCCTGGCTCCCTTAGGGATGCTGGGGCTCCTGGGACACGTAGGGAAGGATGAAATGGTGAGTTCTGAGAGTGCATGCTGCCTGCCGGGAAACAGAAAACACTTAAAAATAAACATTTGTAAAAGGACTGCCAGAAATTCCTCAGGTCAGATTACAATATTTCCATTTTCAATCTCATTTTGAAAGGATGTAGCTGTGTTCTGAAGCCTCTGAATTCTTTTCCTTACTATTTATTTTAGTCAGATGCCCCAGAGCTTACGTAGGAAGCTGCTTCTCCTTTTCAGCTCGGTTGTTACTGATCAGTTCATACACATTTGTTTGTGTTGAATTCCCTTTGCAATACTAATTTTATCCTTGTATGTTCTGAGCTTTATATACAGATGCTGATGCATTTATCTATTTTATCTGACATACTCTCCATTTACCCTTAATATAGTTAGAAGCCATTATTTAATCTAACACTTTTCCCTGCGAGTGTTTGCTGCTCTGCTTCAGAGCCTAGTAAAAGACAATGTTTGCCAAACTGATGTCCATGCTAAAGAGCAAAACCCAGCACCCCCTCTTCCCACCGCACCGGGGTGTGCCTCTTCCACACTACACGTTGAGCTGTTCATTTCAGTAACTACTTTACGTGATTTCTCCAAGCTTGTCCACTTCTTGCAGAAGTTAAACTTGTTTCTATTATTTCACTGAAACTACTCCCATTTGTCCCAAACTCCCTCTCTCAGAAATTAACACGCATTAAATCTCAGCAGGTTCTTTCTCTTCTGTAATTGGCTTTTCTAGAAAACCTTCTCCTCACCAAAATGAAGCCTCAGCCAATCATCGGTTCAGTAGCTGCTGAATTAATTTACTGGCTCTCATGACGAAAAAGCTGCAAGTATTAACCATTACTGGCAGCGCAACAGAGTTGTGGAAAAATCTGTATATTATTGCTCACAATCCATTGCTTTTCCATTTGTACACTGATATTACTATTATAAGCCTCCTTTGTTTTCTGCTAAGCAACTTAAACCCTAAGTCAAGAAACTGCTGCCTTTTAAGTTACACTTTAAGAACTCTGCTAAAACAAGGCTCTAAATAACTATTTATACCTCCTCCCACTATGCAAAACAACTTATTTTAAAAGGAAGCCTACAAAAAAATCTATCCTACCCAAACTAAAATAATATTTCAAGCCTTCAGTCAGTCCTAACACATACTTTC
This sequence comes from Syrrhaptes paradoxus, assembly GCA_013400615.1. Classification (NCBI taxonomy): domain Eukaryota; kingdom Metazoa; phylum Chordata; class Aves; order Pterocliformes; family Pteroclidae; genus Syrrhaptes; species Syrrhaptes paradoxus. The sequence goes on from VZTO01017657.1 coordinate 144,524, forward strand.
ACTTAAAATTCTTTGTATTAAATTGAATACCTTAAGAAAAGTCTTTATTAAGGCTGCCTTATTTGACTATAGACACACATATGTAAAGTAAGCAGCTCCCAGAGATTCTTTTTGTAATCTCTGTTTAGTGCCAGTTTTGCCCTGTTTGTTCATGTGCCAACTATTCAAACTCCCTCGCACTGCATGTGACTCTGGGAAAAGGATCATCTTCTCTTTAAAGTAACCTGAACTTTCAGTTAACAAACTGGCATATTTTAAGTATTAAAACATCAAGTTCTCTAGACACTTACTATGTCCATGAAGGACATAGTTTGTCTTCATATAAGTAATCCTGAAATTTTAAACAATTATCAGTTATCCTCTTCTAACAACTGAAAAGAACTGTTTTCAAATATCCACATGTACCATGAAATACAAATTCACAACCAGTACTTATCGTTTCAGCACAGCCCTCTAACTGAAACATGTTTAAACCCCTAAGTAGCAGTGCTGGTTTTGTGGTGTGATTTTTTTTTTTTTTGGTTTGGTTGGGTTTGGTATCTTGTATTTAACACATCTTTTAACATCATTAGACATTTAATTACCAGAAACTCCATGGTCTCTGGCAGAAAAATAAAAACTTTACAGTAAAAATTATTAATAGGTAATGACTACCCCATAGTAAGTATTTATGTGACAAATCAGTGAAGAAAAATCATTCTGCACAATTAAACCACTAAAATTCCATTAAGCAGCATGCTACAGACTTGATTACTCCCAGAACACAGAATCTGAAATTAATATTAGGTTTACCCAACTTTCAATGCAAAGTTATTTGAGCAGCTCAAAACCACTCCACAGCCTTTGGACTACATGACCAGCACCTAGATAACATAATAGATGGCTGTTATTTTTACTACTGAAAATACATTTTGAACTGTGAAGAAACAGAAGGGCTTGGATATTGTTTTTGAAAACCTGGTTGTATAATCCCACAACTTCAGCCACATGTCACTAGTTCTCTTCTGCTTCCCCCATCCATCTTTTTATGTTCTACATATTCTTGAAACACATGGCAAAGAACTACTACATCAGCTGAGGGCTTGTCTGATTTTTCAGCCAGAACAGATTATCTTCCAAATACCAGACTTAAACTCTACTTGACTGCCCATCATTGGAATTATTACACCAAGTGAGAATTCTCAGAATGAGAAGCAACTCAAAGACACACTAGACATTCCCAGTCTTTTCACAGTTGTGCGTCCCAGCTAAAATTATTGCTTTAAAAATGAAACAAAGCATTCTCCAAACAAAGCAATTTTTGCAGAATTATAAATTTCAGGATTTTGCTTGAGATTAAATTTCTGATTTTGTCTCCTCTCTTTATTATTAAGAGGAAAACTTCAGAGCCTGCAATATGCTTGGAATACTCCTCTACAACTGTGGAAATATTTACCCCAGACACATCACTGGACAATACCCTAACTGTCCTAAAGACCTCAAATATGCTGTGAATGAAGAACAAATAAAGTCAGTCTGTAAAGTTACAGGCTTGAGCACGATTGAACAACAGATCAAAACACATAGGAAAAATCTAAGACTGAACTATTTCAAATGCACAAAATCTAAGCAGCAGGAGGAATACCTGGAACACAGCCTAGAAACAGTTGCGGACAAGGACTAAGAACAGCATTTTGGCCTGAGTCACTCTTCTGGGCTTCCTGAGGTCACAGCTGCTGTCCTCTTTAATAAAATAATATATTGTTAATGAATCACACTATAATAGGCGTTTGGAAAAAATTATGTTTCTTTTTTAATTTGTCATATATTTCTTCCCATTTTAATTACATAATATAAGTACAAAATATTTGTTCAGATTCATTCCTTCATCCTTTGGACAATGGAGCTGACAATGCAAAAGCCAGGAAAAATTCTGCTGCATGCACCTTTCAGTATGTGGGGGTGATACACATACAATAGCAAATAAGTATCAGTAGAAGAATGAATACTAATGAGCCAAATGTAATTAATGCATGCACAACTTCTGGTCTCTAAGTAAAGCCATATCTGTCACCAGATGATGTTTTACAAATATTAGCAAACTAATGGGCAATGTAATACACCATCTGAGAAGAGATAAAAGAAAGAAGTGCCTTTCTTTAGCTCAGGATATCGTGATTCACTAGACACTGCAGATGTTTTTATTCTTTAAGACATATTTCTGACCTAACTCAGAACTACAAGGTCAGAGAAGCACTTAATTGGGCTACAGAGAAATAAAACAAGTTCTGAAGTATTTCCTACATCCTTTGTTCATATTTATCATGCATTTTATTCCTAAACTGTTGGCTCCGCTGGTATTCAATGGACCTTATATAACACACTGACATTACCATTATTTGTTCTCTCTTTTCTACACAAAAATAAGCTAGCACATTATTATTATTTCTTAGCATTCATTTACTGTGAAGGCATTTTAAATATTTTGTTCTTAATTGTTTTAATAAAAAAACAGCTTAAGAAGTATTTTAGAGGGAGGAAAAAATTGCAGATTAATGGTAATTTAATTATTTTGGCAACTAGACCCATGGCAGATTACACAATAATGGTCTTAGACTCAATGTTAGTAACAAGACTAGTTAGAATATTTGCCCCAGAATTATTAGCTAGATGTTCAGTGGATCAATTTTATTAATTAAACAGACAAGACTGAAGACAACTGCTGTCAATAAATACGTCAATACGATAATAAAGACACCAATGCCACCTCTCTCCCCAGGGTAAATACAAACAAAAATCTAGTTGGATATTTCATGGATGCATTGCTGACTGAACCAGTTATCACAGTTACAACGAGCAGCATGTAATTTACATTCACTACAAGCTTATCGGGGAACCTGAGGAGAGAATAAAGCAATCACAGCAGAGTTCCTGAGTCACGGGTGTTTATGGCTGTGGCAATCACCCTCCCTGGAAATGCTAAGGAGCACCTGGCTGCAATCTAGCTGCATCTGGGAAATGACAGTGGTGGAATTCGCAAAGCAAGGACATGCAGAGCTGTACCATGAGGTTTGTGTGAGTCTTTTTCCCTTCCCCTTTTTCATCAACTTTGATACTACCTGCTACTACTGCATAGATCATCCCAATGTGAGCAGGCAGGGTAAGGCTGTACGAGAACCCTCGGTGTGCTGAACAGGGTGAGTTGGCTGTAGTGAGCTACCTGTACGTCCATGAGCCACAGGCCATGTCAGCCTATTCAGGGGCACAAAGGATTGCCAACTGCCAGCCATCTGCATTTATGTGTTGGTGGGCAGCAGCAGCTCCTTGTGCCACTGCTCCTGACAGACTGCATAAGGAGATAAAAGCCCATAGCTAAAAACATGGAACTGCAGAGGAGCCCTGCCCAGGCCTGGGGCCAAGGGGGAACATCGATCCTTTGACATTATGAAGCAGTCTGTGTCAAACTCCGATAGCCAGGTTCCTATGCCACAAGTGACACGTTATCCTTGACAACTCTAAGTCATGCAGTTTATTTATGAGTTTTAAAACATATTTTCAACTTAGAGGAAGATCAACAAGGGGATTTTTTTAAAACATCCAATAGTTTTGAGAAAGTGAAAGTGAACACCAGCTTGATGCTGTTTGTCCATCAACTCAATAATTTCAAGTAAGAACCTTTCAGAAAAGTGATCGATGCTGAAGAAACAGAGGAAGAGAATGGTTCATAGCAAGCCCACAATTGAAGTTATAACTTATAGAAGAGCAATGCATTATCCAAAGGGGATTTCTTGGGAGAAAAATCCTTGTCAATCAATATACAGCACACATATAGAACCAACGCAACAGGCAATAACACTTCTAGAGCAACTGCACATGAAAAAGCATCCATAATATTCTCATGTGTTATCTGCAGAAAAAGCAAGGGGGTCAGATGTTTCAAATGTGTACAGCTTCACAGCTATATCTGCAGAATTATGACAAATTTAGGACAGGAACTTTGTGTCAGTTTTAAGGCAATGGAAGTTAAAAAAATCCACACGTATTGCCCTAAATATTCAAAACATGTTATTAGAGGAAGCCTAGATGATTTAACACGAGTCAAGATTAACACAAGAAGCCAAATAACATGCTTCACAGTATGCACTGTTCAGAGGCTTGAACAATAAACCCACAGTACTCCGGTTGGAAACATCAATCAAAATACCTTTCGCCCAAGAGGCAATCCCACATCCCAGCTACATCCAACAAGCAATGCTTCCTCCTTTTCATCCCCACTCAGCGTTTACTTTGCTGTTTCATACATGCCTAAACTTTGCATGGCAGAGAACTTTTAGTGCTTCTAAAGGCAATGTAGAGACAACTAAAGCTCCAAATACTTAATACAGGAACTCAAATCAAAAGGACATCAGGTCTCAAAAGTTTCTTTCCACAAGTATTTCACTAGTACGCACTAATACACACTTTTTTTTTTAAATTCACCAGTACCTTCCTGGCTGCAAATCAGGGGAAATGATACAGAACTGTGGACTGTGGTAACTGTTTCAATATCCTGTTTTTTCCTCACTATAACACCACTCTGGTACAGGATTCCTTTTGCTACCCTTATCGGTCTTCCTCAAGTTTAATTCATTTCACAACACAAATTATAATTTGGACAAAGTAACTAGGTAAACCAGCACTACCTTGAAACATGATTCATTTTTCCACCACAACTCTTCAGTTTTTAAAAAGCTTAGTTCTAAAAAGAGCGTGCAGTTCTCAGAAGTGCATAGTAGTGCTCCAAAGGCTCTCAGATTTAAAAAAAAAAAAAAAAAA
>VZTO01017657.1:149343-175867 GCA_013400615.1 Syrrhaptes paradoxus
TTTTTTTTTTTTTTTCTTGATGTGTGTGCTGGTTCTCTGATGCTTGTAATATGTCTACAGGCAGAGATTAGATACGGTATTTTCTTTGGTGAATTAAGCATAAATGAAAAACCAAGCATCCATCCTCTCAAGATTCTTCTGCAAAAGCCTGAATTAATACAATACTGTACATGTGGAGTTCAGAGTATAAAAGATAACTGTATTCAGGTTTGCACACAGAAAACTCATTTGCTCACAAGGACTACAGAATACATACTTGTAGACACAAAAAATCCCCCTTGAGTACCATTTGCCAGTTCTTTTTTCTGGCAGCAGCCACCATGGACTTGGCCAGCACTCCTCAATGCAGCAGAGGCATCAGGCTGGTGAAACAGCTGCTCTCGCAGGCAGCCAGAGCGGGAGTAGCTGGCCAGCTTCTCCTCTGAGAGGCTTTTGGAAGCCAGCCACCCTCTAAGCACGCCTGTTAGAGCGGCTATATTGGATACTAATGACCTTGGGAATACATGTCATTGAAGTTGAGCTCCACTAGAAGAATCCTAAAAACCTCCACACAATTTTTTTTTTAAAGCTGTCATCTATTGCATATCTTTTTTTATTCATACTTTGATCTGCATAGCTCTCTTCAGTTATAAATATTGAAAGCAGATATTTAAGTAATTTAAATGAACTTTCAGACCAACACAAACAAATAAGACAGCTCCTAGCCAAGTGTCTGTTGTTAAATCCACAGAAATGGGTCATTTTCACAGGACAGCTTCAGCAGACTTGCAGTTCAAGTTGGAATTTGATATATTGAGCAGTTCAACCTAGGGCAACATCTTTGAAAGCTTGAAGGAACAGCGTCAAGTCATGGAACATTTTTTTTATTATTATTTGACATGCAGAAATGGTTTGAAACAAATTCAGAAATTCTGACACTACAATTCAGAATTATTAATACAGCAGAAATCCTGTGTGTTTATCCCATTTCACTTCTCCTCCACATATAGCAGCTACCAACTTGTTTCAATTAGTACAAATAACATAAGCATAAGGAATGAGATACTGCACTCCTTGTAGTTTCTAATTAACTATACCAAAGAGCCAGAAAATATTCAAAGAATTACCTTTTTTCCCCATTTTTATTTACTTTTTCATTATACGTAAAATATTAGCCATACTAAGTTACAGCAATGAAGTGATATTTTCCCCTCTGTATTTCAGTATATTTCAAAAGAGGTATCTCTACAGCACTAGGTTAAGATTTCAACAGTAAAGTCTTAGACTCTTGATAGATGATGCAATGGCATTCTCTACAATGAGTTCATTTGTTGAGGATTGACGTTCAGCCAGCTCCGGCAGACACACTAACTGGAAGTGTTTATGCTGACATTTTAGCCTGGGAATTAAGGCGTGTTCCCCAACTAGATGAATTCACGCCTAAATGTAGTTCACGAAGCAGCCCGACAGAGAGGGAAGCATCCCTGGGATATAGGTCTCTGAGAACAGACACAGATACAGCCTAACCACAGATCAGGTTTATCTTTCATGTTCAACTGCATTCATTGCATTAAGGATAAAAACACGACAGAACCCAACGACCACCCATCCCAGCTTCTCTTTAGTTTTTAAAGATATTGGGAGCTATGACTAAACACGCTCACAGATCACATATTCTTTAAAGTAGAAAGGAATGAGACGTCAATACTCTGAAGCAGTACCTGCCTTTAATCCTTGAGCCAAAATCAGCCCTACCGGCTGAGCTCTATCCATTTATAAGAAGTCTAAGTTTGTGCCGATGCTTTCAGAGAGCTAGGCACTGAACCAGAAGTATAGCCAGAGACATGCAATCAGTAATTTACCCCAAAGAAATCAAAAGTAATTTAAAAAAGGTTTTCTTTATCAATGCTGCATTAAGTGATTTCTGACAAGAAATATAAAGGATTTACCATATTTTGAGTTCCGTATACACACCATAACTGCATATTTTCCTTAAGTTCTTTCACAGTTTTTTAGGGCATATTAATAACACAATTAGAATATATTACTATGAAAATGTTTATTCAACTCTCCCTGAAATTGAAAATAAGAACACTTTCAAATCAATTTTTTTATATATAGTATGCAATTCTATGTGAGAATAAATCACAGAAATATTATAATGAATTCTAACCATAAGCATCTTGAACAGGAGTTTGTCTAAAACAATTACTTTCCTTCCTATGCAAATGTCTGAAAACAGAGCAGCACATGACGAAATGCATTTGTTGCATATTTGTGCAACCGTTGCGGATTGCCAGTAAACACCCTTAGCAGTAATCACACCATGGAGACACGTTCCAGTTTGGTGTTTTGAAAATCAAAGCACAAAATATCATAACAGCATTTAACTTTACCATCTAACTTTTTTAATAAAAAAACTTTTAAAATGAGAAAAATTCCTAATTAAAATACACTATTCTTTAACTTGGTTTCTGACATGGGCTAGAAGAATAAAGGTCCTGACAACGAAGAAATTCTTGAGGAGATCCCGAGTGTGTTTTACCACCACCATGCTTGGCACGGCCTATTTTGTCCAGTTGACCAGACCTATCACACAGACCACCAGGAGATGTGTAGAGAAGGGTACAAAAAGAAAGGAAACAGGGTTTGTTTAGCCTGGAGGCAAGAGCAGCTGGGGGAGCTAACACCAGCTTTCCAGTACCTGAGAGAAGGTTACAGAGGGTGAGGGAGCCAAGCGCTTCACTGAGGTGCACAGCTGGGGAACGAGACAGCTGTCAGACTGAAACAGGGGTCGTCCTGACCAAACAATCCTAAATAACCCTATAAGGGTAAATAAGCACTTGAACAGAGCCCCAGAGCTGTTATGAAATCTTCAACTTTGGAGGTTTTCGAGATCTGACTGGACAAGTCTGATTTCAGTGTTGATCCTGCTGGGAGCAGGTTGGACTAGATGACCTCTAAGGTCACTTAAACTTGAACAATTCTGTGATTCAACCATATTCGGATACTTCCCCAGTTTCCAAGAACTTACATCTCAGTGACTCCCTAGCCACAGGAGCATCTTCGCAGTTATTAAGCCTGAGTAAATTTGTCTTCCATGACTGCATCTTCTGAATCTCTATGAACTCAACATCAGCTATGTTCTGTGCCAGAGCACTGCAAAGTTTTATTATGCTTTACAGGAAAAAAACCCGAACCACTTCTATTTTCTTAATCAACCCTCATTTTCTGCTCAGAAGCTATGATTACAGAAGAGGCTGAATGACTACTCTCACTCACTCTCTCTATAAAACTCTCAATCCTGTTGACCTTTCGCGTTCCCTTTCCCCATCCCACCCGTCACCCCTCTGCAGGCTGAAGGGCAGTGTAGTTAATCAGTCTTTGTACAGAAGCTATTCCTTGGATCATTTCTGATTCCTCTCTCCTCATCTTTACTACACTACTGCAGCACAACATCTACAGATCAATACTGCTCTTTTGTAAGAAATGAAGCAAAGAATATTCTCAGCAAATAGCAAGAACAGATGTCTTACGCTATACAGTTGCCCTTCTGGAAAAAAAAAGACAGAAAAAAAATTGTTTTTCATGGCAGGCTCAACTTTTTACTTCTTTATCCGAGCAGAATCATTGAAGGCCTATTAGTAAAAATGATGGAAGGAACTTTACCAAGCAGATAATTAGGTTGCAACTTCCAGACGTGATTGTCTTTGGAGGTTCGCATTGCTTCTCTGGCCACACAGAACAGTGATGAGGAGTAGGGCAATGTGCCACCTTCGCTAGTCAAAAGGAAGACAGATGGTCCTGGAGGCAGTGATCAAAGTTACAGTAGGTAAATCTGTTCTGTTTTCATAATTGCGGAGGCTGTTAAATTTGCTAGATGAATTTCAAAAAAATATGCCTATTAATTCAGGTTTTGTAGGCCTCAGTAGCACAGCGTATCTTTGTTCTTCTCAAAAAAATATTCAAAGATGTTTCCAGTATAAACAAAACAGAATATTTTTCTTGCTGGAAACAAAATTAATTGGCTTCCATTTTACTTAAATGGTAAACTGCGCGTTTCTTGTCACATTTGCTCCAGAAAAATAATGATTTTAGGCTAACTTAAAATGCAATCAAAAACTAACATCTAGAACTGCAAATATATCAGAACACCACTAGTTTCCTGACAATGCTAATATTAGTATGATGAACTATGGAGCTGGTTGCTAGACATCTGACCACTTGGCCTTACTAAAGAGCTATATCTAAGCAATATTTTTTCTCTATCCTACATCTGATGGCCCCTAAAAAGTAATGAGGAAAAAAAAAAAAAGGAATTACTCAGGATTATATTTCAGATAATAATGAGGAGCTGTGGCATTCTGCATTGCATGCTTTGCCAGAGAAGCATATTCCTCTGCCTTTGTACAGACACAAACTGAGAACTGATCCAGTTCAGTATGTGAATGTTCAACTAAAAACTTTAACGTCTGCAAGACAGTCTCAGTGTTTCAGTCTTGAAGATCACAAAGATATATGTGGATGCTTATATAGGACAAAATCAATACTTGCTAAGACTGCTGAAAGAAATCCATGGAAAGAACAAAAGCAGCAGGCTCCTGAGGTAGCTCAGCAAGCCTGAGAAATCCTACAAAGAACCCTGTTTAGTGTGTCACAGCAGAGGGGAGCGGAATGAAGGTCATGCCTTGAGAGGGAAAGGCAAAGAATGAGAGGTGAGTTTTTTCTTTTAAATCAGCACTGCATGCTCTTCCTCTGAGGTTTCTGCATGAACTATAAGACAGACTTAAAAAGTAAACATAGAAAAAAAGTTTCATCACACAAGGCTAATGAGGTCAGTTTAGGCCTGATAAACTCCTTGAAATCTTAAAATCTCAGCCTAGTTCAAAGTTTAATAGACATGGGTAACCAGGGTATTTATTTTTTAAGGAAACAGCTGAATATCCATACCTATATACTTAAAACCAAGCCAACACTCTTCTGTTGCAGGCAAGGGAAGTTTTCTTGAATGTTTGACGTATAGTCCAATGCCTCACTTCTCAAATCCTGTTTTAGTATAAACATTTTATTTATGCTCCAGCCATACTACTTGAGTACCATCTTTTGGAAAAAGTCTCTCTGGGGTTGGGAATAAATTTACAACAACCACCCCAACCCCATCCATCCACTTCTCCTCCCTAAGTCACACCAAGTTTTCCTCTGTGAGATCTAAAAGGCAAGTTGAACGTTTTAGTGAAACACAGCCATTCCGCTTTGGGAGAGGGTGCAACCTGGTTAGTTTGGGGAAGAAAGGCAAAGGGAAAAATGAAGGTGGCAGGTATCAAACTTGACAAAGCTAGTGAGTGTTCTACCTACTTTAGTTCAGACAAGAATGCTTTTGGCAAACAAAGAAACTTTAATGCCAAGAGTGAGTCACCCACAGTAAGAACACAACATACACAGGCTTGCCAGCAGCTCTGAATTCATCTCTACTTTCTCAATGTACGGTGAACGCTTTGTTACTAATCCGTGTAGCTTCTCTAGAAGGTATAATTAGAGAGAAGCATGGATATAAGAGAGAATTTTAAAATAAAAAAAAAGATGACAAGTTATTAACGTAGGTGGTTCAGACTTTAGTCTTTAATTTAAACTGAAGGTTAGTGTATGTAAAAAAATAAATGTTAGAACTCCCTGAAGCGCTGTTGTTACTCCATGCCAATAAAGTGAAAGAACCAGAAGGCTGCTTTTCTTGGCCAGGGCAACAGGTGTTCCAATAAATGGCATGTTGCAATGCAATATATATTAAGGTGCATTCAATCTATGTTCAGTGAGCGGGTCTGCACAAAATTGGAAAATGATTCAAAGTGAAATAGCTTAGCTTTGTACACAATGAATGTATGAATTACCTTGTTGCTATAACAACGTGAATCACCTAGGTGGAAAAACACAACTGCTGGCAGCTCCTTCATGCGAATTGGCTCGTGTCGTATCGTATGTCAGGCAGCACATTGTGGCATTACAGGCACTGTGGTAGCCAAATGAAGCAAAAGTTTCACCTCTTATGAAGATCAATTTCAGTGTTAATTTTTCCTTAGCAGGTGAAGGGGATAAGCTGGCTGCCTTAGGGAAGGCCAGATGGCTATGAAACCCTGGCTGCTCACCACTGCAGAAAAGAATTAGCTTAGACGCGATCCCTCCTGCCTACAAGGCCAAGTATCTTTTGCTTCTCTGATCAGTGCAATGCCTCTCATACAAGTTGTCTTCCCAAACACAATCCTAAATAGATTTTATACTGTAGAGCGTAACACCAGGTCTCTCTAACATGAGATGAGTCACTAAAATGACTCAGTTCTCACTTGCTCTTGTTATTCAGATGCTGATACAATATGGCACTAGTCTGCCTTCTTCAAAGCATATTTATAGAAGTTTGAGTCACTGCCTAATGAGAGCTGCCTTTTTGAGATGAACCATTAGTTAGGAAGGCAGTGCACAGAATTCTAGCTCAGACATGCACCAGAGGCACTGAGGATTTTACTAGTAGCATCTGAATCCACACTCATGATAACAAACTTATTCAGCACTTAAGATGTAGTTTTCCTTCCTCAAGGCTTCACCTCTTGGTGTGTTCTTAGAAGACTTTGGATATGTCACTTTAGATAAAACTTAAGAATTTTCACTATTTTTCATTACTCTTCAAACTCACAGACATGCAGCTATCACACAGGAGCTTTACTATGGGAATATAATTGATTAACACCATACTAATTTTAGGATCAACCTCTAGAACAACTGCTTGGAGGCAGGAAACAGTGCATAGGTATGAACAAAACCAGAACTTAGAGATAAAAGAATAAGAAGTGAACCTTAGACATGAGTTCATACTTCTTCAGTGCTTTCCACCCTGAAATATCCCACCCCAGACTGATTTATAAAACTGACAGTAACACAATACTTCCTGCATGTGTTACAAAGCATTTTGCTAAACAAAAAAAAAGGGGGGGGGGAACCAGCAATACTTGTTTAAGATCACTTTTTAGATTTAAGTAACACCTGTAAGTTGCAAAACAACAAATGCAGTTTAAAAAATTGCTTCTAAATAAAAATTATTTACTCAACATGCTTGTCTAACTACAGCCTGAGTGTTGATCAAATTTAATATATAATTTTAACATATCAGGCTGGAGACAAGACCGCAGGGCAAGGTTTCAAAGTTTTCAGTGGCAAAACTAACTCAACTCATAAAATGAAGAGACATTCATTCATAATGTGATCCTCATTAGAATCAATTCATGAAAGCCTACGATTGCATTTATAGAAAGAGTTGCTATAAATAAAAGAATACTGTAAAACAATGTAGAATAAGAGGTGAATGAATTGTCTAGATACAAAGAAATTTAGTATGATGAATACCACAACTGCTTGGCCAGTTCCAAAAACATTGCCTTTATAAAGTGCAGTCCCTGCAGACACATGCTGCAAGGAGAGAGATTTTTGCAACAAATAAAATACAGATAAAAGCTTTCCTACTGTATTGCTTAATACTGTCTGGATGCAAATTTTACACATACCTTTCCCTGCTCATCAGTGGGAAGAAAACTATGCACCAAGTGTCACTGCTCACAGCACCAATATATCCTCCCACCCAGATACCAACCCACTCAATGTATAAAACTGAAGCACAAGAAGGTGGTGGAGTTCAGTTTGGTTTTTGTGGGGTTTTTTTTAAATATGCTTAGAGATGCCCAGTACAAAGATTGTCTCACAATATCTTCAGTGCTGCCTGCTTCCAATAGAGAAGAAGAAATGTGGTTATTTTTAGTGGTCACGAAGTTAGAGATGCGGTTATGAAGGGGTTTTCTTGTTTGGTTCTTTCTTTCACTTGACTCCCACTCTCTGTTCTCCTTCTGCTTTGAACAGGCTCAGGTGTGGAAGCATTTTATTCTAACAGAACCAATTCATCTACCAAAGTGCCTTTGGACATTTTTACAAGTACATACTTTTCACGACTTACAAGAAGTATGAAAATGTCAGATATTTTCAAATCAAAATGAAGCAAAGCAGTGAAATCACACTGTATCAAAAGGAACTTGTATAACTGGTACTGGAGATACTGAATAAAATAGATGCAGCTTCTCAGGAGAGTCAGGGAACTGCTGAAGTGTTCTTTTTTTCCCCTTCTTTTCAGTGTAAGAAGATGCTGTTAAAGCAGCTATTTCTTTCAGCTGATTATTGACGGCTATCCAGTGAAGCCCGTGTTCTTCAGAAGTTAAGCAACCTGGCAGGTTTCAATAATAGATCTCTCAGAGAAATATTTCCATCATCTTTTTAAGCACTTAAGCAAAGCAGCTTTTTTTTTTCCCTACAGAAATGCATCTTCTTAACATAGCCTATGTCTAATATTTTAGTCCAGTAGTTAAAGACCATTCTAAAAAAGAAAACTAGATACTCAGTAAAACATCCAAACATGAAAATTTAAAACCCAGTCTGATTAACTGAAAGTTATTTATAGCATACATATGTTTCAGGATCCAAAGTATCTTATTAAACTTGTGATAAGTTGATTCTTCTCTTACATGAAGCATCTGCTGAAAGGAGGCAGATGAACAGATTGTTTTATGTTAAAAACCATGTCACTTGAAGCACCACTACATTATAAATAACCTTTTGATGAGTCAGCAGATGAGTCCCTTATTTGGAGAAGTTTTTGATAAAACAATACTTTGAATTAAATGCATTTCTCACACAAAATGTTATTCTCTTACTATACATCTTCCATTACGTTTTTGTATTTCATCAGATCTTCAAAGTGATGAAGTCACCTCAGGTACTGGACACTCTCACCATGCCGGGGGATTGCGTCTTCACTTCCAGGGGGCTGGGGGCTCCTGACAAGGCATTATTCATGTAGCATCCAGAAGAGGGCAATGTCTTGCTTTGGAAAAGATTTCATATGCCATTCCCTTTCCTCAGATACACGGAAACAGAAACCGTATGCAAGCAGGAATAAACAGTAGTGCTATTAGGGAAATCACAAGCAAATATTCTGAAAGGAAGCTAAGAGAGCATGATTCAGTCTCATGTTGCTCATTCCCAGCCAGTATTAGAGCTATCCAGAACAATGACATTCTAACTTCCCACTGCAAGAAATAAACTGACAGCGTTCACCCAGCAAGGAAGCACTTTAGTGTTTCTTCTGAGCAGATGCCAGAAGGCCATCTACTAAGAGTTTCCAAATCCAAATATTAGTTAGCTTGATGCAAAATTTTTCGGAAGTGCTGTTATCCCAGGTCAGGACCAGCATTACCCCAGCACTTCAGTGTGCCCTTCTGACAGTGGGAGGCTCTCACCAACGCACGGAGAAACACAAGGAAATTGTTTCCCTTTTCATTAGAGACTGAAAGGGAATGATCAGTGGTAGCTGCTTTAAAACTCAGATCTTTTTAAAGGAGAGTAAGAAGTCCTACAAGCTCCTCATGGTCAGGTGGAATGGGCCCAGAAAGGCAAGAAGTACCAGTTAAATTAAGCTCCTTCATTCATCTCTCACCTTCTCAGACACCCACAAACACTCACAGAATGGCAGAAGTGGGTAAGTGAAAATGCTTGTTTTGGAAACAGCAAGATCTGACTGATCCTTTTTTATTAATCTTGGTTGGGAATCTTTTAAGTCAGTTTGTAAACTTCCAATTGAAAGTGCTATGACAAAAACCACTGAGGCAATCAAGGAAAACTACCCAAGCATTTCATGAAGACATTTAGAATTGCAGTATTTTTTTGAGATGAAAATATTTTCAAAATTCATACAACTTCAGAATGCCATTGGTAAATCTAAGCTTCAGATTGAAATGAAGAAAAACAAAAAACACTGAAAAAACTTCTCCTTTGTAATAGAACTAGCAGCGTGAGATCCAAAGGAAACTGTGTAAACTTCTAATAAAATTAATTAGTGCAGCAGACCAGTTTTGACCTGCAGCAATGGATGGATGACAATAGCTGCAGTTTGAGTCCAATTCATGATCAAGCTCTGCAAATCAACCTTTATGCTGTCTTTTTCTTAGGTGCAGAACAGTCTAGACATTGAGAGTCCCAGATCTTGTCCGCCAGGACTGTTTGCTTGGGGGCTTTGTTTGTTTGGTTTGGGGTGAAGTTTTTTGGTTTGTGGCTTTTTTGTGATTTTTTTTTAAAGCATCAGAAACCAAAATTCTCCAATGTGCGACTGCAATAGAGTGCTGAAAGCTGAGACATCACGATTGCTGTAACTGCATTATCAAAATCAATCACTTTTCACAGTAAACCATCACAGCGGTGTCTTTGGTGCCCTTCAAAGGCTGAAAAAGTGTTGTGAGTGGTGAACTTCAATTCCTTGAGGTAATAAATTGTTGAATAAAGCTATGGTATCCTAAATGCAGCAAACCCTCATGTTTCAAATGTGTAAACTACACATGTATGAAGTATCCATCTTCATCACTCATTTATTTGCAATAGTATAAAATACTTCGCTGATGTTCTTTAAAATTTGTTTCTCAGGACAGAGAATAAGCTATTGTAGTGGAAAAGCACCATTAGCGTTAGAAGAAATGGGTATGAATTGGCAAAGGTAAATAAGCACTGAACGGAAATGGGAAAGTTTTAAGTTCTAAGATAGTTTTGGCTTAGGCAAAGTGCCTAGTGAGCTCTCCAGTAAGGCTTACAAAACAGTTCACACAACAACTTCTAAGGAGAATACAGAAATGAACTTAACAGTTAATCCCTAGGTTGACTTCATTGGTATGAAACAATTCGAGTGAGCCATACCTTGTTCCCGGTCTTTGGAAAAGGACCATAAATCTATTACCAATCTCAAAATTGCCTAAAGACATGCTGCAGCTGTGGTAAGCAGCTGTCTCACATACCGGCAGAAAATACTTTTTCACTGACATTTATAATGAGCATTCAGTGGTAGTAGGACCCCCCAGTTTCTGCCTCATGAATATATGTATCACAGTTCAGGTTTTAGTAGCATATTGTTATTTTATTGGGTTCTTACCATTTTATTGTGCCTGTACTGATCAGCATTTCTACCCCTGTAAAGGAAACAAAGTGCTGTTTTTCCTACAGTTAAAAGTCCCTATTAACCTGTGTGCTGCCTCCTAATACTGTCAGGGAGCCACAGCTTCCATAAATATCCGCTTGTAATTGCTCTGCTGACTGCAGCGACTGAGTCTAGGGGAAATCTGATCCTATCTCAAATGCTGGCTTCAGCAAAGCGTGTACAACCATCCTGGTAAAGATTCAAAGTACAGAGCTTGGAGATAAAGGTACTACACCCATGCAGGCTGACGGATGGCAGCTTGCACGCATTTTCTCCTACCCAGTACACAAGAGGCTGTTTCACAGCGTGAAGTGCTAGTTAACATACAGATCCAACGACGGATCAGAACACCACCAGCGGCACGGTGGGGATGCCTTTCCTTTTGTAAGTTCAGAGAACTTAAAGCTTCACAAAGCTAATATTTTCTTAATTCTCAACTTCTTAAAAACAAAACCAGAACAGTAACATCACAATTGGATTTTCCACTGTGGTGGGTTGATGCTGGCTGAACACTGGTGCCCACCAAAGCTGCCCCATCACTCCCCTCCTCAGCTGGACAGGGGAGAGGAAAATACACCGCAACGCTCGTGGGTCAAGGCAAGGACAGGGAGGGATCACTCACCACTTACAGTCATGGGCCAGACAGAATCAACTTGGGGAAAAATTAATTTATTACCAATCAAATCAGGGTAGGTTAATGAGAAATAAAACCACATCTTAAAAGCACCGTCCCCCCACTCCTCCCTTCTTCCCAGACTCAACTTCACTCCCCATTTCTCTACCTCCTCCCCACCAGCAGTGCAGGGGAATAGGGGTTACAGTCAGTTCATCCCGCATTGTCTCTGCTGCTCGTTCCNTGTTACACTCTGTGGCTGCAGGGCACAACCTGCCTCACCATGGGTCTTCACCAGGGGCTGCAGAGGAATCTCTGCTCTGGCGCCCGGAGTGCTCCTCCCCTCCTTCTGCACTGCCCTTGGTGTCTGCAGCTTTTTCTCTCACATATTCTCACTCCTCTCTCCAACTGCAACCGCTGTTGCCCAGTTTCCCCCTTCTCCCCCCTCTAAACTATGTGATCCCAGAGCACTCCCACTATCTCTGATGGCTCAGCCTTGTTCAGCAGCAGGTCCCTCTTGGAGCCAGCTGGCGTTGGCTGTCAGATGTGGGGGAAACTTCCAGCAGCTTCGCACAGAAGCCGCCCCTGCAGCCCCCCCCCCCCCAAACCTTGCCACACACACAAACCCACTGCAGACATTTGCAAACACAAGTGTACACACATGCCCGTGTAGGTGTTGAAAGGGGTGACAAAAGGTAAACAAAAGGAAACCTATAACTCTGGCTTTCATGTCTTTCTATGTACCTTACTGAGGTGAGATACTGAGTTTCAACACGATTATTGCACATATGCAGTGTGTTGCTTCACATCACCAATGCTAACATATGCTAGGATATAAAGGTCTGCAATTCAACACGTCAAATAAGCTTCTTCGTGATCATGGACAGAAACTAATCCCATTCCAAGCAAACCCTTGCAGCAACTCCTCAAGCCCCCAGTGCCACAAGATCAGCCAGACATCTGTACTAAGCAATAGGATTTCCAAGGCAAGGCACACGAAGGCGGAAGGAGGCAGTGGTCATCTGTGGGGCTCACACAGGAGAAAGGCAGAGCACAGGTAGGACAGCTGACCAGAAACACCACCAGATAAAGTGCCACAGCCCTTGCTGTCAGGAAAACAGCAGCATAGCTCCCATCAGCTAATATTTGCACAGATTAACTGAAGACATGAAATGCAATAGAAAGGGCAACCAAACCACATATTGCTTAAGGTGTCTTCGTGTCTGGGTTTGAGGCTCTGAACATCGGGCTGCCTAGTATCCTGGTGGGCATCTGTGCCCAGCACAGAAAATCCTGCACCCCCTTTCTCCTGCTCAAGACCTCGACTGTCATCTAAACCACAAAGAACAGTATTCCTTTTACTGTATGCACAGCAACTCAGGGCAACCAGCCCAAACTGCTGGGTCATCTAAACATGATCTAAAAGATCAAACAAAACATCTAAAACATCTAAAAGATGTTCCTTGTTACAACTGTTTTGTGTAAGAGATCATTTCTTTAACAATAAATCACTTAAGTTAGTGCCATCACCTTAAACTCTATTTCTACCGGATTTCAGTAGTTAAGCTTACTGCTTCCATATAACTGAACATATCTTCAAGTATTTAAATCAACTGAATGAAAGTAATGAAGCTAAAGGGTTTACTTAAATGCAAAATCAGACAATATGAATATTCCTTTAGCAGGGTTTCTGTGCGTGAAGACAAAAGGTTGTGAGCAAAGTGAGCAAGAACTGACGCATGGAGCATATGTGTGAATGCAAACATATCTGATGTGTTTCAGACATGCCTTGAATACGCAGAGCTTCCTGGAATGCCATGCACAAGAGCAATAAGGAAAGGTAAGGAACAAGGAATTTCATTTAATAGATATTTACGCCACTCTGCTGGGTACATTGTTGAAAGTCTGGACTTTTGACCTAGCCCAACATCCGTCATAGCTGGACACTGAAAACCAAAGAACACCCTAACCTCAAAAAAGAAACATGCTTCATATCACCTTTTAACAAAAGCACCAATGCTGCACTACAGTGCCTCAAGCCACTTACTATTAGAAGTCTACTGTGTGCAGTGTTTTCACTCATCTCTAGTAACTCGGAATTTCATCTTACAGGCTGATACACAAGGGAAAAAAGAAATATCAGAGTGTAAGCGAGATACAATCACTGTTTCTACAGACCTTTTCAAGAGCATGAAGCCTCTGAAAAGTAAGATGTGTTTCTGCCTATAAACAGATATGCTTTGTACATGTTATTACAAATTGCTTGGAAAATATTTTAGAGGTAGGTGAGTTCTGACCTCTGTGTTTTTATATCACATGCTACAAAGGAGCCTGAAAAGCACGGCTGATACTGCAATGTTTTCCTCCAATTTTAAGTTTTTTCCGAACCATGACAGATATGGCCCACTGGCGAAAATGAATCTAAATGTAGACAAAAGCTCTTTTACTCTGCTTCTTTCCAGGCAATTCTTTTAGAGTATGACCACCACCCTGTGCGAAGAAACAAGCACAACTCAGTGCATTCTCAGCTCTCCAAACATGCTACTGGGGCTGGTGATTGACTTGAAACACTAACAATGCCTCTAGCATAAATTTCCATGAGTAAGAAAATCATATACTGGAGCTTTTAATTACTCACCTCTCGTACCTGGGATTTGTTACATGAATTGATACAACAATGAACTCTGCATTAACTACATATAAACACTACCATATTAGTTATAATGGTTGTACAAATATTTAACAAGCAACCACAGAGCACTGGATATCTAAAGGTGCTTTAGAGGTTATGACAAGCTCACCCCAATCAGAGACAAAATAAAGACGCAGCAGGGATGTTTCATTTTATGTTATAATTATTTACATTACATTCTTTTCATATGTGCTAATTTGTGCAAGCTGCACAAGTGTTTGCTATATTTGTTATAGCAATCAAACTTTAAGATACAAACATCTTTTCAATTTAACTTTAATCTTTACGAAGTCTAGATGACAGCTTTTTTATATAGGCAACTGGCATAAAAATTACAGATGTGGAAAATGTGCAATCAGCTGTCCTGTTTGCCATGCACAATGTTTAAGAAGCATAAAAGAAAGCAGAAATCAAGGAAAATCCATTTGGCTTTATGACTTCAAAGTAGATGAATGAAGAAAACTGGAATAAACCCACCAGGAACAAAATTGGGGGGGGGGGGGAGATAGGTGTACAGCAGGAAATGGAGAAAATACAGAGGGAAGAAACTTTTTTCCTCCTTAAAGACATTATGAAAACAAAACCCTTTGGAAGTTTGAGCATTTTATGTCTGTGTAAAATCGGACCAAGGAGAGTCCAAATTCCCTCCCATAGTAATGCTCTTGCTTCACTTCCATTTCCCAATTTTTTTAAGTTGTTTTCTGTGAGTTTGGGGTTTTTTTTGTTTATTTTTTAAAAAGAGATTTCTTTTGTCAGACCCCTGGTCTCAGTAGCATTAGTGGAGCTTCCAGCCCCCGCCACACCATTGCTGGGGGGACAGTAAGAGCCGTTCACAGGACCGCACAGCACTAACTCGCAGGCGCTGGGCATCTTACCCACGTACAACTCCGCGAGAACTCGGAAGGGCGGGGGGAGGCTCCTCCACCATCTATAGATCCTCCATACTGCTTTACTGAAAGATTCACTTTTGCTGCATTAATGCAACTTGAAAACACATGCACTGAGACCATCACTAGTAATTTTGCTACTAGTTTCCTACATCCTCTACCGTAAGCTTCATGCATTAGAATATCAAGCATTGGTACTCCTCTATATGGAGGAACAAAAAGATGATAATTAGAAGGCCAATTCCACCAAATAAATGGCCCATATCTTGTTATTATTTTTTCCCCTGTGCTTGATGGAAGCTGCCATTCTCCATTTGGATGATTATCTTTCCTTGCAGGCATCATCTTTAATACACCTATCAAACACCACCTTCCAGCTTTAGCATTCACCAGGTGCTTCTCTCCTGAGCCCAGCAGAAATTGTATTCTCGGCAGCAATTACCCCTCAACCATCATTAATTCTGCAGTTGTCCTTTAATCCTTGCTGACTTGCCTTCATATTTTGTTTCCAACCCTAAACCTCCTGTTTGCTATATCACGTTCTCTGCTCATTTTGCTCAGCTAGTTCCCTCAACACCCACATTTGCTTGTCTTTGGGTGGTAAAGGAGAATCCACTGTTTTGTCTGGAACAGCTTCTCTCCTAACTTATCAACACAGCTGTGGGATCCACCTCACTAGAAGAACACTACTGTTTTCTCAAATTAGCTGATGTTACCCATTCCTTTGATGAGAATGTTGATATTTGACACAAAAATAAACCATTTGGTAGCTGAGAACAAAGCACTCTGCAAAACTTAAAGCTATCATAAAGCTGGAAGGAAGCTCTAAAAAGCAAAGCGTATGTTCTGTGGGTTTCTTTAACGCTTCCACATGTAAATGAATTTAAACAAAAATTGTATCAATCCTGAAAAGGCAAGTGTTTGGAAAGAAAACTTTTGCTGTAATAGGTTTTTATACTAAAATTACTAAGCAATCACATAAACATTGACAACTCATATCTGTTTCGTACTGAGACTTCCGCTGTCATGATAACATCCCTGCACTTCAAAGCATGAAACCCAAAGGCATTATTAGCCACATTATAACACAATTCTAGTCTTGGTGATTCCCCCCCACCTTCCCACCCATTTTGCTTAAGAAAGCATCAAAATTGTAATTCCAGACTCATGAAAGAGCTCTGCGTTTACTGCTGTGTTCCTTTATTGTCTATATATTTCCTCATGGGACAGAAATCCACATTATCTGCAGATTGCTCATGCAGCACCGTATAACGGTACATGACTCACCACCCGTACGCACCAAATCCAAATAGTCTGTCTGTGCTAACTCTGCACGAGCCTAGGTCACTATTCTCCTGACAGCTAGAAAGTGTTCGGCTTCTTAATGTTTCTTTTCTTAAGCTAAGTGTTCCTGTATTGTTGGGGTTTTCAATGACTGTAATTATCCCATGTAGTTTTACAAACTACACTTTTCTACGGGAATATTGCTTATAAATAGGACTTTTACTGCCTTCTCTCTGGAACTGGATGTTAACAAGCTAGCTGGCTAACAACTCTCATAGTACTTCGACAGCATGTGGGCCTCCCACTTTCTTTTAGCCCAGTTTCCATAATCCAAATATTTTGGAATCAGCAATCTTCTGGAAGCCATGGAGGACACGGCTCCTCCACCTGTTCTTTGTCATACCACTGAGAAGCACAGAAGTATGAACAAAAATATCTGCACAATCACTTTCACATCACCATCTTCTTATTTGCTTCAGTCTCCAAATAAAACAAACACCCTTGAAAGACTTGTACAAGACATGAGTGCAGTTCATTGAAATGTGTCACTGGAAGAGAAGCATGTGCTGCGAGGTTTCGTCTGGTGGAACAGAAGACCCTCCCTGTTAACGTTCACAGCTCAAGTGAAAGGCATCTAGTTCACCAAGACAAAAATCTGCTCTGAGCAAATTATCTGAAGGCAGATTTGTTACAGACCAGTCTTTGGCTGTAGCACCCCAGCTCATTAGCAGATGCTGATCCCACTAAGTAATTAGCAAATTTCCTTAGCTCTTAATCCTACCCTGATACACAGCAGAGGGAAGCATCCCCAGGAAAGACAGAGCAGCAGTGGGAGGGGGCAGCTCTGCAGGAAATTACACATAAAACTGGCCACATGTTAGCTAAGCAAACTTAGCAGATGCTGAGCTTGAAGGAAATGCTTGGCTCTTATGCTGTCAGTATCTGAGACCACCGCCTAGAAACAGACCTGAAGAGGACATTCCTTTTCACCAGGTTTCAGTGGTGTATAAATCTAATCCCGGAAAAATGCTTTTGCAGGAATGACTAAGGTCCTGGAAGGGGCTGGTTTGGTTTATTAGCTTTATCTCCACCACTACGACAACAACCACCAGTTGCACACATCTTCCTTGCTCTACAAAACTTGGAGATTTTCAAAACCTCATAAAACTAAGTCAACTTTGCACTTGCCTAAAGCCAACCAAAATGGCCCTCATTTTATACTCTGGCTCTGGATACTCTGGAAATCTACACATCAAAACTGAAAACAAAATTGCCAGGCAAAAATCTTGGGTGCTGTACAGAACACGTTGTGCCATTTTAAAAGAAAAAACAAATTATAAAAATCTGAAAGCAGTCCCAACAGGTGGAAGACTGGAAGGCAGTTTTCTTTATTCTTCAAGAGAAAGCAATCAGGCGCTCAGAAGAAAATGAAACTCGGAACAGACAAGAAGGTGTAGTGCACAAGGCTCTCCAGGGTGGTTGGAAACCAGTATAAAGAGTTCCACTGTGGTGGGACGGGACAATTCTGTGGTGACTAGCTTGAAATATTTAAACTTCTTTAGAGTTTTCCACACCATGACAATACAGACACATGAAAACTGATGTTACCAAGTCAGCATCCCAAGCACTGTACATGTCTGTTCAGAAAGAACTTTTGGCCGAATACCTTTGAAATTAATAACAGATAAAGGCAGCTGTATCCTATAGATTAAAATTCCTGTTATAAATACAGAAAGAACTGAAACCCAAGCAAAGCTAACTCATCTTCTAAGATTCTTAATTTCTAAATACTGCTTGTAATCAAACCAAAAAACCCCACTCACTGTTTGTGACTTGTTGGCTATTAAGACTTCTCTATTGTTAATAAGTATTCACTCTAAATGATCCCGCTCCAATAATTTATAATAACAACTTATTCCCATGCTCAGCTACAACAGTCCGTTACTGAACTGCGCAGTGTCAAGAACAAGCCTTGGTTACGATGTGCAATTAAGCAACAGTACTACCTATCCATCACTACAACCACCCCGAAATACAAGACAGGTTGGAATTGTTTCCAATTACAGAGCAATGACCCTAAAGTAGGTTCCTTTTTTTTTGCACAAATAGCTAATTTTTTTGTTCTCCTTCTCCAAGAGTGCTGGTGAGTTGGTTCTTTCTAATTTTGAAAAAGTCAACCAGTGGTACTTTAAACCAGTTTTGTTTGCACTAGAAAATTCACTGTAAAGATTAATGCTGTTGATTTTATACTTCATGTAAAACAAAAGGTGTTATTTGCACTTTTTAAAGTAGTTTACTCAATCAACTCTGTTGTAATTGAATAATTTAACTTTAATAAACTGTCCCTGAAGCATACAAAGTACCTTTTCTGAATGTAAATCTTACTGCCCAATAACCTCTGTGAAAAAGAGACCATAACTCTTTCCTACCTCCCTAACAATACCCAAGCTGTCTGCTTTTCATTAACGGTATCAGCTCTCCATTAAGAGGATCTATAGTTTTCTCCAGTCAATTTTTTTTTCTTCCATAAATTGATCTTCCAGTAGCCTTAGAAATTCTTGGCAACAGTACAAGAATTCCTCCATTTTCACATGCACAGGTGAAAGTTATGTTGTTTATCTTGCTGCTACACTGAATATTGACTGAAGAATATGTAGCAGGAAGACTTGAACTAGGAGATAATCAATGGAAAACAACTACAAGTTCCATTATTTGGTGTTAGCTGTGTCCTGCTGATACTGATAAACGAAGCCAAGTGAACAAGACCAAAGCGGTGTTTTCAAAAATACGTCCCACTGCTAAAGGGTCTTAGAACAGTTAAGGATAAAAACATACAACCATCCCCTCTCCCCCAGTAGCTATGTCCAGTTTAGAACAATTTTTACTGTTGAGTGCTTTTCAGAAAATGGCATGGCAATCTTACATTGAGAAGCCTTAGATATTTTTGATTGCAGCCTTCTTTACTGAATAGACGCGCAATTTGTACAAACTATTAACATCAGTTTCATTCCTCATCTGAAGTATTAACCACATGGCTCACATTATTGGAGAAAGCAGAAAAAATTATGGATAACAGTGGTCTGATATTGCTTATTCACCGATTTGCACTCAAGCACGCGCATCATAAGGTCCCCATGATCTCCAGATGCAAGACAAGTTTAACTGAAGTCATCTTTGCTTAAACTTCATGCAGAGCCAGTGAAATAGTAAGATGCCAGTCAGGACAGAAAAGGGCAGGAAAAGAGTGAAGTGATGAGCAACATGAATGTAGCCCAGAGATAAAAGAGAAAGGAAGGCCCCGCACAGGGGAAACCATGGTGAGACCAACCTAGACAGATAAAAATACTGTGTGCATGTCTGTACACATATTAGAGAGAAAAAAACCCCAACAGAACGATGTATTTGTAATGAGGGGAAATAAGTCAAAGAGCTTGTTCCAGTATTAGATAAGAAATGAGAAGCACATCACCTTAGTCTATGAGATAACAAGGAAGAAAGGAAAAAGCAGGAGCCTGAGTCACTGGAAGGCTTCAGAGACCAGCAGACACTTTCAGAAACCTGGAACTGTTCAAGGGAATTTTAAAGCGATGGTCCAGGTCAAACTGGGTTGAGGTTTCCCTGTCTTTTTATGAAGTTAAAACCCACTGTTTTTCCAAAATATTTTTACACATACAAAATGTATTTTAGAGTATTCCAAGAAAATGAAGTTTACTCTTAGGTTCAAGCATATTTGTCCAAGCACCTGAAAGGCAGAAACACACCAGTTCTTATAAACTACGTTTTCCTCCTTTGCCAGCCACATCTCAAACGTGGTACCAAACCTGGCCATTCACACCTCAAGTAGCACCCTCGGATCTTTAGGAGGATGAAGTGGTCAAGACCTGTGTCTCCTCCAAAACCCAGCATAACTCAATGTTTGTTCTGATGAAGCGTCACAAGAGAGTGCCGAGAGAAAGCAGAGATTTGCTTGGGATAGTCCTCCCACGGGATGGGTATCAGCTGCCATCGCTGTTTTGTCACACTGAGCTACATTCACACGATGCAACTGATACACTCACTGGTGCCAGAAGGATTATCGAGCTGATTTGGAACCTTTGGTTCATCCATTTTGCCAAATCTAGGGCAGGCAAAGCAGGTCAGAGAGAAAAGCTGTGTCTCTTCCTCACTGCTGCCTTAGTCTTATGTCACTGCTGAGACACAGGGTCTCCATGGTGCCCTCCAGCAGGGCACAAACTCAAACTGGACTGCCTGGGAGGCACCTTCAGACCACCTCCCAGTGATACAGATTGCAGTCAGCATCTTGTGTGGCTCCTCTA
The DNA here is from genome assembly GCA_013400615.1 of Syrrhaptes paradoxus. NCBI lineage: Eukaryota > Metazoa > Chordata > Aves > Pterocliformes > Pteroclidae > Syrrhaptes > Syrrhaptes paradoxus. Next base: position 170,162 of record VZTO01017657.1, read on the forward strand.
TAAACAACCCATTGACTTTGGCAGCTGTACATTCACCACAACATGAATAGGAATGCAAAAAACCCCTGCATGTTTAAAACATTGCATTGATAACACTAAAGCAAAATCCACAGTTTACCAGATCCTTTTAGTTTCTAAAACTTGTATTTGTCATATTATACGCAGCAGTAGAGGCTTCTAGCCTTTATATATTCTAACAAGATGAATCACACTATGATATTGAGCTACTTCTCAGAAGTAATCTAAGCTTTAGAATAAAACGACTGACTACAGCAGCCTTAAGAAGAGGAAAAGAAACACAATCAATAAAAATATTCTCTGGAATATAAGCTTCTATGAATGAAGTGGAAGTAATTTTACGTCAAAAGGAAATGTTCAGTTATACATCATTAGCACAGGCTCCTTCTAAACTAGGCCTTTCTAGGAAGGCATCAGCAGCAGAACACATGAACGTCAGTAACCCTGTGAAAGTCAAACAGTCCCTGCAAGCAAGTCCCCCCCTCTTATGGAAGCCAGTCAGCTCCAGCAGCAACTGCTGCTCCCGGGGAAACCAGCCTGATAAAAGCTAAAGCTGCTGTAATAGGCAAGGGTGGTATCTGGGCTGCAATCAGCAGCATTATTCTCACTAAGTACCAGTGACACGTTGGTGTTGATATCTTCATCGCTGAACTCCAATGGGATCAGCAGCACTGAAAACCCAGGATGGCTCATCCCCGTGTTGCCTACCGAGAGAGGGCAGTGAGAGCTCATGCATCCCTCCTGCAGGGACACAGCACAGCATTCACCCACCGCACACGGACAGACGTCATTCCCGTGCAACTACAAACCCTTTGGACACTCTTCAGCATTACACCAAGAGGAACCCTCAGCCACAACAAGGCCAGCCTGTGCGTGCTCTTCAGCCAGAATTCCTCCCCAGAGGTATCACAGATTTTTGGGATGCCTGTTCTCAACACTGTATTGAAGTAATTGGTCCCACCACTCAGAAAGGTGCCCACCCTACTATTTAATCATTTGGCCACAATGTCGGCGTGCACACATGTTGCAGCACCCACAACCCCACAGTTCATGTGTGAGCTATGCCATGCCCATTGCACACCAATGGTGATTTTTCCTTTTCCTCCTTGCAACATCTCACCTTCTACTCCCACTTTCACCAACACGGCCATCATTTGAAAATCAGACTACAGTTAAGACAGTTTTTTGTTGGATACTGAAAAACTGAAGGAAAAAGGAATAATGGCTTAGATCCCTTAGTTTTGCAGGGCAAAGATCTGATGTGCCTTCTGGAAAGTGTTGCTGGATGTTACGCAGCAGTGCTGGTACAAGCCTTGGAGGCAGGCAGCCTGAGGAGCAGTTGGTACAAGAGACAAAAAAAAGATAAGAATGATCTTTTGAGGTGAAGCACCCCATCCTCAAACAGATCAGGAAGGGGAAGCAGGAATGATCTATCACAAAAGAGCAGAATTCAATACAGTGGTACTCTTGAAGCACGAGTGGAAGTGAGAGTAGCCCATCAACACACAAGAGCAGGGACGGCCAAGCCTCGAGTCTACAACTCAGAAGTCGTTCAGATCCAGAACGTTGTCGGATTTGTACTTGCTAGATTACTATTCTTCCAGACTGGAAAGTCGCAGACACACCAACATTGCTGTATCCGAGCAGCTTTTATACTTGATCTGTTTTTCTTAGGACACAGCAAGTGGAACAGCCTACTTTCTCACTCGGAAGTGTTCCTCGTGAATGTGCCTTTAGAGAGTGAAGCACTAGTAAGGAGCTACAGCAGGGACTGTCAGCCTGCACAGGGAACAAAGAAGAACACAAAGATCTAAACCGAAATTTGCTCTACAGCATTTCATAGTGTAGTTTCAGAGGCAGCTCTGTTCGGTGCATTGCAACTCCTGGCAGCACAAGGGGGAACGGGAGGTTGCTACCATTCCTGCTATCTGTGCAGGCTGCAGTCCCTCCTCCCAGCAGGAGCAAACTCCAAAAGCGTTCAATCATCAACCTATAAAACCTGTGATAAAAATAATTTCTCTGATACTAATATATATATCTTCTAGTAAATATGTGTCAAAATTACATATGGATATAAGTTTTTCCCAGGTGCACCGATGGCACTGCCACTTGGCCTGTGTACGCTGTGACTGTGTCAGTGCAGGACCACGTTCTTTGTAGGAAGGATCTTACAGCACAGGTGACTGTACACACACAGATCAGTTTGATGCTTTCATGTCAAAAATACAAGATACAACACATTCACACCTCCTACACTCCTCAAGTTCATCTCACTTCTGGAAAGTAACAGAGAGCGAGCACATTCCCAAACCAGATCTGTCTCGGACAGGACAGGTCCAGTACTGGGATTCAAATAACAGCAGCCCATTATTCTGACTGGGATAAAGCACAGGCTAGCTGGAAACCAAAAATTTGTCTAATGCTAGGAAAGAAGATGGGCTGAAACAGTCTGGAAATGAAAGCCTAAATCCAGGCTTCTTGAGATGGTTTATTTTTTTAGGGAAGCTCTATCACAAAACTAGGACAGTGCTTTTTCTTTTTCATTTTCATTAATTTTTTTACATGCTATTTTCTCACCGATTTCCTTCCTCACTTTTATGGCATTGGCATTGCAAGTGAATGTGACAGGCCGCTTTCTTCACTTAGCAATCAGTGGAGGACTGGACTTTGAACACGTTTCAGAGTCTAAAGAGGTACGTGTCCAGTTAACATCATCAGCTCCTCTCTCCGAGTAACTTCTCCAGCACTGTGACGCCAAAGCTCAGTATTGAGCCACATCCATGTTAATTAATTCTAATTTTAGTTCCACCTCTTTTTGACCACCAATAAATCCATGTTGCTTTGTATTCCAGAACTGGGATATGTTTGAGCATTACAGAATCTGGCATTTCCAAACCATTTCTGTACCTTACCCATTTGTCAGTAACCTCAGTATGTTTGGCATATGGAAACACACACATATCTGCTTTAGGGTGGAGTAAAGCCTATGGGATGGCAATTCTAACAGCAATGTAATTCCTGGAACTGTAAACAATACAGCATAGTGATGCCATTTGGTATGGAAACAGCTCTCTTTGCAGAAAGAACATGATCTGTTTGTCATTACAACACGCTGAAGTTCTTCCAAGGGATCAGCCACCAGAAGTGGCAATGCTGCAGCAAAACCAGTCTCTGAAAATCCTTGACTTTCCCCTTATGTAGCTTTTATATCAAGACAAAATTTAAATGATCAAAAACCAAAACAAAACACCCTTTCTTTGCACCTTTAGAGAGCCTTTTAAACACAACTACAGAGAGGTGTTTTCATTAGTCTCGAGGCTGTTGTCCAACTATTGCTCAGACACTTTATAAACTAAATGTATTTCAAGGAGATGCCAAAAATCTGAATTTTTTTCAAGTAACAGATCTATGTATTTAAAACTGTCTTTCTCTGAATCCTTCTGTGATGATAGCTGTTATCTGCTTTCATAGGCAGTGCTTGTACTGGGGTTTATTGCTGAGGAAATTAAGTGTTACACCTGGTGTCAGACCCATATGACATGGTTTCAGCACTGTGCTGCGCTCCATATCCTCAGGCACCTTCCAGTTACACTCAAGCAGAGAAGACTTCCACTAACGTGAGATATAAAACAATAGATAACTGGGCTCTAACTGAATGGAGAAACGGGCAGAACAGCCTACTTACAACAAAGAGCACTTGCTACGCTTAACAGATCTCCAGGCGGTACAGCTCAGTGCTCCTGCCTTGGGGGGCAGCAGGAGGAGCCCAGCCTGAACCTCCTCCTCTGGATTTCGAGTACAGGGCAAGGATGCTATCCGGCATCTTAGAGGCAAAGGAGCCAGATAAATAATACAGAGCCCAGCAGAAGTGTAATTGTCTTAAACACTTCAGACAGTCTCAGTGCATGATACTTGTCCCACTTACAAACATTTCCAATCTAACAGTCACTACACTGTAAAAAGAATTTTGATTAATCCCACTGAGGGCTCTCTCTTTCTCCCTCTCTGATGTATATTCATAGAATCATAGAATGGCCTGGGTTGAAAAGGACCTTAAAAACCATCTAGTTTCAACCCCCCTGCTGTGGGCAGGGCTGCCAATCACTAGAGCAGCTGCCCTGGGCCCCCATCCAGCCTGGCCTTGAACCAGAGAAGCTGTGGATGCCCCATCCCTGGAGGGGTTCAAGGCCAGGCTGGATGAGGCTTTGGGCAACCTGGGCTAGTGGAGGGTGTCCCTGCCCATGGCAGGGGGGTGGGACTCAAAGGTCTTTAAGGTCCCTTCCAACCAAACCATCCTGTGATTCTATGATTTACCTTTTTTTATCAATAGCTCTATTATTAACCTAAATTGCTGGTAAATCTTCCATTGGGGTGGGGTTTGCTTTGATTTTGCTTTTCCAACCACTACTCCAGAAAGCATTGACTGGCCCCACTCACAAAAGATACAGCATAGATATAATTTCAAGGAACATCTTCACAACTTTTCCATTCAAGCAGGATTTAGGGTGGATGTCCCTGAAGTGCTCCATTTTCCACGCTACCCAGAACAGATGATTTTAGATCTGAGGAACCTCATAAATATGTGATTAATGACTGAACCAACACTGGATTACTGGGAAATACTGGATTCCACTGGAAGTCCTACTGTTTTGACCATCCTTCGTGTTCCAATTTGGATTTAACCAGAGCAGTAAGATTTTGATAACTGAGAAGTAGCAACAAGTTTCACTCCAAAAAAGCATCATTTTGTGTTGATGTTAACCTATGCACTTACCCGAGTCCTGCTGAGGTTTTAAAGGTGCTGCAGTTCTGCCACTAGCAGAAACTTCCGAGGCCGAGCCATCATACTGCAATGGGCTATAAGTTCATCTGGCTGCAATTTTGGCTGAAGCTATCTTGGAGTGTTTACAGGTGCAGAGAGTCATCTGACAGGAAACTATTTCATTTAGCTTCTAAAGAAAACCCACTCAAAAGAGCAAGATATTTGTTTAATACAAGCCTATCATGATGTATTGAGACCATTTCAAAAGCAGAGGTCAAAATATCCACATGTTTTTCAAAGGCTGACTTATTTTACCTGTTTTTTTTAAATACCACCACAGAAATCCTGATGAAATGTTTACCTAAATGCAACGCAGCATTCCCACAGAGTCTATAGTTCACTACAGAGCATGCTACCCTGCCTCTTTAAAATTATTACACATTTTTTAAAAAAGGAATGATACATAAACCATTCATCCTTACCCTGTTATCATAACACAATCTAAGAACATAAGACATAAGAATATTTGTAAGGACGCATCCTCCAAGACCAAAGCTATTTACTGAATATATAAACAGAAATGGCTTAACATGTTTAACCCCCAGTGTTGACACAGAAATATTCCTAAAAGGCTATTCTGCTTTTTGTAGCCTACAAAAAGGTAGAGAGAGAAAAAAAAAGACGACTCAATATAAATATATTTTTTACTCTGTCATTTCCACTTTAAAGCTCAGATTTACGTTGCTTTTTTCTACATTCAATGCTGTTTATGTCCTTCTGTTCCTCAGCCAGCGGAAAGCCACTATAATTTTCTTTGCCTGAACTATTTGTGCTTTAATGTATGGTTTGTAAGGCTCAAACATGTAAACTTGCTGATCTCTACCTAGAGAAATGTGATTATCTTCCTTCTTTGTGCAGGCAGATCC
>VZTO01017658.1:0-31080 GCA_013400615.1 Syrrhaptes paradoxus
AAAATGATGGCTTGGTCAAAAAGTTCAAAACAGTGTGCAGCTAAGAAAGATGTTTTCAGTCCAAAACCCTCTGGTATGCCCCATGGGAGCTGCGATTCAAGTGCCTTGCGTGCTTGGCTACCTTTCCCCTCCTGAGCAGGGGCTCCTGTGACAGACCCCCTCCTCTGCCTCGGGGGATGGCACTGCACCCTGAAGGGTTCTTTATGGCTCATTAAAAAGAACCTGGGGGGCACCAAAAAACCTTCCAATAGACACGGCAGAGCTATTTTGAATAAAAAAAATTTCATTTTTGTATTTCCATGGAAAGTAGTTGAAAAATGCTTGCTACTTTCCCCTCTTCTGGATTCCTTTTAGACTGTACTGGGGTGGCCCAGAGATAAACTGGGCATCCACAGTCATGCCAGGTTATACGCGTTAAACTCTGGTGACACAGTTCATTCAACAATAAAAATAAATAAGAGAAGTACAACAACCTCGATTAGATTTACACTTGACGTGATCTTAAGACCTGTGAAAATACAGAAGTGGTAGCAAGCTGCATATGCAAAAAAAAGCACTTTAATTATAACCGAGCTGTCTGGTCCCGTAACCACAAACACCCCATCTGCTCCAGAGACTGTCTGCCTGTGCCTCAGAAACTCTAAAAAGCAGAATGTAAATAAGAACCAACTAAATATACTTAACTTGGGTTTTTTAACTCGTGATTTTAAGTGTCACCTATTAGCAGAAACTGATTACTCCAGAAGAGAGGACACACGTACTCTGTCAAGTTACCGTGGGCTCTAACAAAAGCCCATATAGTGAGAGCTCAAGAGAGAACGTGCAGCATCATTCCTGTTTCTAGAAAAGGAAAACCTCAGAAGGAATTGCAGAGATTTCAGTAAGCTAATGGAAAGTTGAAAGAGAAGTGCTCACAATCCTGGAGGAAACAACGTTGGGTTTGCTTAGACATGACAGTGCTGCTGGAATTGCTGAGTAACAGGACAAGAGGATGCTCTAGTTTTTCTCTCAGACTTCTGAAAGCAGCTAGACACATTCAGAGTTGTAGTATCTTGGAAACCCCACTTTACAGCTTCATTTTTATAAAATCTGTACAGTGGGTTTTTATTGCAACAGGCAGCGTTAGGCGTTAGGCACTGCCCATACGTTACCAGGGGCGGAATCCCAACACAACTCCCATCTTTGGCCATGTTTAGATTTCCCAGGCAGGAAGCAGCGCATACACAGAACGAAGCATCCGAACGATGTTTTGGAAAACGATGCCCTAGATTTTAAAAGAGTACTTGGTGAGAAGAGGGTGCAGCAAGGACCTCCTGCAGCCCTTGGAGGGAGCAGCACAGCCAGGGAGCAGCTCGCAGCAGCCCCTGCACAGACACAACTCGGCTGCAAGGCTGCAAGTCCTGTTCCCGAAGCCCGGAGCTCAGAGTGCAGGCTTTGCTCCCAAAGCATCTGAAAAGACATGTCTCCATCCACAGTCTCCAAACAAAGGACAGAAACATAAACAAACTCAGAGGCAGACTGAAAACCTATTTTTAGATGAATGAACAGCATGAAAGCTTCCCCATGTCCTTTTCTTACCCTCCTCTTCCTTCTCTCCTCTTCCCCCCATAGGTTTTTGTTGGTGACTGCCAAATGCTCTCTGCTCCTATTTAAAATGTTTAATGGCAATCTAGCAGATGTCCCCAATTCAATTATTTTAATCTGTCTGTGTTAAGTGGCCACAGCAGCTGTTCACGTCCTCTTATCGACATTATTAATACTGTAATTAAAATACACATTAGTCAGCTGAAAGAGCCACATAAACCTCTTCAAATTTTCCTTTTCATTATTGATTGAGGAAAGTGCTTAGTGAAAAAAGAAAGAACCAAGAGTGTGGGTTTTAAGAGCCCGTATAAAGCTCTTGCTAAAAAAAAGACATGCAGACACAGGAAGTTAAAGAGCTTTCACTGCAATATCCGTGTAAACATCAACAACTGCTTGCCAGGTTAGGTTTGCTGCTGTCTCTCACACTATTGCCATATAAAGAGCTCCCCAGCCCACAGACACGTAGCCGCACAGAATACTGCTTTTGAACTTTTATTGAAATCTAAGAATACCAAAATATCACATTTCAGCTTACTGTCAAAGTCTCCTGGTAACAGAGCTCTAGAGAGCAAATTCATTTTGAGGTTTATGGGATCTAAAGAGTTCTTATCTGCATCATGCCCTTTAATGACCTAAAGGAGATTATTTGATTCATTAATAATCACAAAGTTTATTCAAGGGATACTCAAGCCGTAAGCCTGTATTTTGAAATAAGAGGGATTATACACTTAAGTATCCGTGCAAGGTGCTTCTAACAGGCTGCAGGTAACTTTTAGTTGATGGCTTTAGACGTGCTCTTTGTTCTACAAATCCCCAGGGATCTCCTACAGGAGCTGCGGCACTGGAGGGTCCACCACACGCCAGCCTCACATGCTTTAACATAACGACATGTATGTTCTCACCTAAGGGTCCAGCTCTTCCCCAAAGTCACCCTGGCGAAGCAGCAGGACTCCACAAGCTCAGCTGCAGGATGACAATTTCCATTTGCTCAAGTTGTGGCTATTTGTTCAGAACGAGGAGGACAGGAAAAAAGCTGATATAAATAAAGCTCTTTGGAAGCCTTTACTCAGGTCTGAAGAATTCAACAGCTGCATCCCATTCAAAAAATGGAACAGAATAAATATCCTCAGCTACAAGAATGACTTTCCAGGGGCCGAGTTGAAACCCGGGTCCATTTCTAAAAGAAGACATTGATTTTAAAGGCATCTGTAACACTCTTACATTTCACAGCATTTTTACAAGTTAACTCTGTGGTATTTAGTATTTGCTATGAAGCTTTATCTTCAGGAGGGGTATGAAGGCACCTCCCGGTGTATGTATCTCCATAAGGAACACACAGGGAACAGGTAAAGCTCCAGCTGCTGCAGAGAGAAGCCTCCAGTGTGCTCTCTGCGCTTCGGGAAGGTGAAGACCTGACAAAAGGAGCTCCAATGCACTTTTTATTTCCATCTGATGATCTTAAAGCCATTTTCATCAACCTGCTTTTCTTGGGACCCGAGTGGTTCTTCCTTTGAAGCATGCAGCTAGAATTCCTGGCGTGAGGAAAGCTGTGGGCAGCTCCCCAAGCTACCCCTTCCCCAGGGGTCCCCAGGGGTCCCCAGGGCTGCAGCAGGGCAGAGCTGGCACTTTTCTGCTGGTGGCAGATACCAAGGGTAGCACCACGCCAACTGGGCTCGCCCCCGTCTGAACTTCTGAGTTCCTAGTTATCCGAGCAATGCACACTGAAATTTTACTTAGTAGTATCTTCTCCTAATACATCTCTGGGTCACACAGAAGCATTCAGTATCTTACAAGACTGACACAATTAATTAAATACATGACCCTGGCTGAATAAAGATGTGTTGGCTAAGATGGATACAGATACCCAATAATGCTTTGCAGAGGGAAACTGAGGGAATAGTAAAGCATGAATCATCTGCTAAATGCATAAATTTATTATTCCATAGAAGGTTAGTTCCCTTAAACTTCTCCATTCAAACCCTCCACTAAATAACCGTTAAACATGCTTTTACTCTATGACTTCTCACATAGCACGGAACTACAGAATCACAGAATTATAAGGTTGGAAAAGACCTAGAAGATCACCCAGTCCAACCATATCCAATACTTCCCAACTAAATCATATCCCTCAACACAACATCCAGACGTTTCTTGAACACCCCCATGGTCGGTGACTCCACCACCTCCCTGGGCAGTGCATTCCAGTGCCTGACTACCCTTCCCGAGAAGGAATAACTAATGAAAGAATACATTCCTGCTGTTACTGCTTCCATTATTATTACCCATACATCATTTGTTATGGAAAGAATTAGCTTATTCTTGAGGAATTCCTTAGACTTTGTGAAGTTTTACCCTTTCCACTTGACAGAGTAACTGAAGCCAACAATGGCAAAAGTGCCAAGTCATTACCGATGTTACACATGCTCAAAGATGAGCTACGGGGTAGACCAGACCTACAGTGAGATTGCTTTCAAAATATAGGCAACTAGATCTACCTAGACATGCTAAGTACCACTTCCAACCAGTGGTGAGGAACAGGAAGTTTTGGGGAAGCAATTGATTTCATTTGGTTTACAGAGTTAAGAATAAAACTCCAGAAATGCTTTTTTCCCCACTCCTTCCCACCCAGGGAGGGAATGTACGGTGGCCAGCTCAGAGGTGTATGTCTACACTATGGCTAAATTGCAGATGTACAGTGAGACGAGATTAATTCCACTCTTAAATACCACTTTCCCTGTCTGCTGAGCACAGAGAGTTTCCTCTGAGGTCTGACCTTTGCTAGCAAGGCAAAAGGAACATGATGAACACACTTATCAGCAGCCATCTCCGTAGCTGGGCGATAAAACATGGGGTTTGGTGGCAAATTTGCCAACAAATTTCCCAAGGCTGAGTGCTCAGCTGCAGCCCCTCCCGTGGTCCCCTGAAACAAGTGGCTCTGACCAAGCTCAGATGGACTCCTACCACCATCGCTACACCAGCCCATCCTTACAGAATCCAGGCCATGTCCCAGATGAAGCCGCAGCCCTTGCAATGTTCAACAAATAGCTCAAGGTCATTCTTCATTTCATTAATTTCATGCCCAGCAGTGAAAATGTCAGCTGCAGAGGAACCTGCCTTTGCTTAGTTCATTGCCTGCCCTAATTCCCTGAAGTCCAATTGCCATTTATAGTGATGGGGCTGGGTGGAGCATCCCTGGGAAGAAGGAGATCACAGGCTGCATTCTTGAGCTGCTGCAAGAGTCTTTTCCCCTAGGAACTGGGCACACACTGTGCTGTTACGAAACAAACAGCAGTCGGCTGCAATTTTTAATTATACCACTACTGGTTTTCAACTAATTTGGTGCCAACCTCTACACGAACAGTTGCCAGCACTACAAAAATTTACCCTGAATATCATCCCAATGAGTTTTGTTACTAAGGACGTGAACTCCCACAAACAGGAATGGCAGATTTGCAGTAACTTCACTGAAAGTAGGATTGTGGTCCCCCCCTCCCCGTGGTACAGAGCATCAAATACCAGATGGAGCAATAACATACTCATCATAAACACTGATGTGTTGAACCTAGAGTTGCAATGCATCGTGGTGGTATGTAACTAACAGTGAATATTAGAAACCAATATAAATTAATACCTTAAACTTCCCTGCCTTTTACGGTCTCCTCTCACAAAACCATCCACATCTCAAAACAGGAGAAGAGTCCGAGCTCTTTCAAGTCCATTAGGGACTTGGTGACTGCCAGGCTCTCCTATACAGAAGGATTCAGGCTACAGTGAACCACACAGAGAAGCATGCAACAGAGAAATGCAAAGAGCATTCACAGATTGCAATGATATAGTTAATGCTGTCTTCCTCCCACGTCTTTTCCAAAATGTTAAAACTGTCCTCTATCTGAAAGTAAACCAGAAGACAATAGTACAAATACCATCCACAGTTCACACTTCCAAGAGTACTCCGTTTAAAAGCAAATAAACTCTTAAGTTGTTCTTTCCAAAACAAGCCCATTTTTTCTCCTAGTTAATAATTACTGAAGTATTTTGTAAAGTTTATTGATGGTGGGAGAGAGAAGTACAGTCAGAGCATTATTTTCTTGCAGAGAACTGAAATAACACTTTTTTCCAGATTTCCACGGAGATGTTCAATGGAAAAATGCCCAGTATCCTGAAACAATCCTCTCTGTAAATTAATTTCACTCTTTCCTTCCCATATAGCCCTTTACGGATGTTGGGAAAAGCACACAATAAAACAATACGCAGTCTTTAAAAGCACATTGAAACATTCATTTCTGACAGCTGAAACGTCTATCTCTGAGGATCACGTTTACTGTACAGAACTCCAAGCCAATAAAGATTTTCTATCAACCTAGAAAGTCTTAAGAGTTTTTTTTATACTGTTTCCTAGAATTGCTCCCGATGAGAATCAACAAGTTCTACTCGGATTAGGGGTTTTTTTCTACAAATAGTTGCTTAACAAAGTGAGGAGTAAACTCCTGTACCCAAGCCTTAAGCTCTAAGATGCCAACTGTTAGAGCATGACTGCATGTCTCAGGTTCTCATTTATTTTCAATTCTTCTGGTGGTTAGAGAAGTAATTCTAAGAGCCATCCATCATGTCTCCGGCTAAAGATGTCTTTACAAAATGTGCCTACTTGTTTTTTCACTGTACCGTGGGTGAGGGAATAAGAAGCATTTCAGACTGCTCACGATAAACAGTTTTTAAAACTTCAGATTACCCAAATGAAAACTTTCTCAGAAACCTAGGGGAGAGGGAGGGCAGGAGGGGGCAGAATGAAGGGGACAGGAAAGGGAAGAGGCCCTGCCCCAGCTCATTTATCGCCCTGGAGAAAGCCGGGGTAAGATCCATGCTAGCTCATCATCTCAACCCCATCACCTCACACAACCCATCACAGCTCGCCTTGCGTTTTGCAACAGGAACACACATGTGATAAATGTTTCTGAACTTAGCAATATGCTGACCAACCAGCCCACCACACTGTCACTGTCCCGTTAGAACACTGTCCCTGCAAGGGACAACCAGCTCCTCTGCAGAGGCAGAGCCGATGGCAGGTGGCCCTGCAGCCCTCAGCCCACCCCAGTGTCCTCCCCCTCAGAGGTGTCACCCACCCTTGGGACTCCGGAGTGAGCTGAGCAGAGTCATGAAGGCACACAGTCAGCCTCAGCTGTCACCAGTTTTAGGTTTCTAACCATGTTTTTTTCTATTTTTCTTCAGTGTTTTCCTCTAATCCCACTGCTCGGTGGTATCTACTCCCCCTCCTGCCCTTCCGCCGCGCAGGACCCCCACAGAAGGAAACCACGGCTGTGCACAATACAAATGAGTAACTATCTGCCTGTTATCATCACCAAAGAGCACAGCAATACACCCGAGGGATGAGGAGACAAAAGGACTGCCACTTACCTTCTGCTTAATACCTTTTCTGTATCACAACACATACAGTATCTCAGACACGTATGATTCCTTTGTAAACCGTGTGTTCCCTTTTTACCCACCTCTGCTGAATTACTTGAGATACTCGAGAAAACATCTGTCCAAGCTGTGTCCCACCGGCCAGGCTGAGCCCTGAGCGATGACTCTGTCCTGCTCCCAAACACTCCTGTCATCAAACACCACAGCCTCTCCGCAGACAACTGTTTTGTTGTACGATCCAGCCCTGGCCTGGCCATACCGACCTTTTCTAGACACCACCACTGATTGCCTTTGCAACCCCCAAAACAAAAAGCAAACAAACAAAAATATAATAATAAAAAAAATTTCTTTGCCCTTACTAACACAAGATGCACAAAAAGCCTCCTGATTTGTGTACCTACAGCTGCTTAGGTTTACATTACGCTGGCATAAAATCAACACAATTATGCTTGAAATAAATACAGGAAAATATTTTATAACAAAATGCTTGAAAGGTCAGCTTGCAGTACACTGCTGTTGAAGAAAACACATTATTAATCAGGATGTTACTGCATGCTTTTATTTGAGCATCTTGTTTCATAATTTAGGACAGGCAGAGATTTTGAATGTAAAAATATTACACCGAGTTGCTTTCCCACTGACCTTACAACCAGATTGCTCATTCCAGCTTGGATTAATAGAGCTATTAAATCACTTAGCATTTGTCCTCATGTAAACACAGTCAGAACACACTCCTTTGCTCTCACTGACACTACAGACTTTCTCAGACTTCTCTTCTGTACAGAAGGTACCTTCTGTAAAAATACGTACCTTTGGCATGTAAGAGAAAACTCCAGAGGGAAGACATTTACCTGGCCAATAGCCTTTCTTACTACCTAAAGCCAAGGACAGAGAATTTATTGGCCCTGCTGACAGCCACCATAGATTTTCAAACTCCACAAGCCAAGAAACGTTCATCTAAGCCATCCTGTGGGTTTTGTGCTGTGTTCGATCTCGACCTGTTTTCTGAATCTTGGACTCTGCCTCCCCACNAGAGAAGTAATTCTAAGAGCCATCCATCATGTCTCCGGCTAAAGATGTCTTTACAAAATGTGCCTACTCGTTTTTTCACTGTACCATGGGTGAGGGAATAAGAAGCATTTCAGACTGCTCACGATAAACAGTTTTTAAAACTTCAGATTACCCAAATAAAAACTTTCTCAGAAACCTAGGGGAGAGGGAGGGCAGGAGGGGGCAGAATGAAGGGGACAGGAAAGGGAAGAGGCCCTGCCCCAGCTCATATCGCCCTGGAGAAGAGAGCCGGGGTAAGATCCATGCTAGCTCATCATCTCAACCCCATCACCTCACACAACCCATCACAGCTCGCCTTGCGTTTTGCAACAGGAACACACATGTGATAAATGTTTCTGAACTTAGCAATATGCTGACCAACCAGCCCACCACACTGTCACTGTCCCGTTAGAACACTGTCCCTGCAAGGGACAACCAGCTCCTCTGCAGAGGCAGAGCCGATGGCAGGTGGCCCTGCAGCCCTCAGCCCACCCCAGTGTCCTCCCCCTCAGAGGTGTCACCCACCCTTGGGACTCCGGAGTGAGCTGAGCAGAGTCATGAAGGCACACAGTCAGCCTCAGCTGTCACCAGTTTTAGGTTTCTAACCATGTTTTTTTCTATTTTTCTTCAGTGTTTTCCTCTAATCCCACTGCTCGGTGGTATCTACTCCCCCTCCTGCCCTTCCGCCGCGCAGGACCCCCACAGAAGGAAACCACGGCTGTGCACAATACAAACGAGGAACTATCTGCCTGTTATCATCACCAAAGAGCACAGCAATGCACCCGAGGGATGAGGAGACAAAAGGACTGCCATTTACCTTCTGCTTAATACCTTTTCTGTATCACAACACATACAGTATCTCAGACACGTATGATTCCTTTGTAAACCGTGTGTTCCCTTTTTACCCACCTCTGCTGAATTACTTGAGATACCTCGAGAAAACATCTGTCCAAGCTGTGTCCCACCGGCCAGGCTGAGCCCTGAGCGATGACTCTGTCCTGCTCCCAAACACTCCTGTCATCAAACACCACAGCCTCTCCGCAGACAACTGTTTTGTTGTACGATCCAGCCCTGGCCTGGCCATACCGACCTTTTCTAGACACCACCACTGATTGCCTTTGCAACCCCCAAAACAAAAAGCAAACAAACAAAAATATAATAATAAAAAAAATTTCTTTGCCCTTACTAACACAAGATGCACAAAAAGCCTCCTGATTTGTGTACCTACAGCTGCTTAGGTTTACATTACGCTGGCATAAAATCAACACAATTATGCTTGAAATAAATACAGGAAAATATTTTATAACAAAATGCTTGAAAGGTCAGCTTGCAGTACACTGCTGTTGAAGAAAACACATTATTAATCAGGATGTTACTGCATGCTTTTATTTGAGCATCTTGTTTCATAATTTAGGACAGGCAGAGATTTTGAATGTAAAAATATTACACCGAGTTGCTTTCCCACTGACCTTACAACCAGATTGCTCATTCCAGCTTGGATTAATAGAGCTATTAAATCACTTAGCATTTGTCCTCATGTAAACACAGTCAGAACACACTCCTTTGCTCTCACTGACACTACAGACTTTCTCAGACTTCTCTTCTGTACAGAAGGTACCTTCTGTAAAAATACCTATCTTTGGCATGTAAGAGAAAACTCCAGAGGGAAGACATTTACCTGGCCAATAGCCTTTCTTACTACCTAAAGCCAAGGACAGAGAATTTATTGGCCCTGCTGACAGCCACCATAGATTTTCAAACTCCACAAGCCAAGAAACGTTCATCTAAGCCATCCTGTGGGTTTTGTGCTGTGTTCGATCTCGACCTGTTTTCTGAATCTTGGACTCTGCCTCCCCACTAAAGCAACCCAGGGGAAACCAGCACAGCACACGGATACCACTGGGGCTCTGCGGAAGCTGCAGGGATGTTTTGCCAGGAGGGATATCGACATTAGATTTGTAAGCAGATGTGTGTGTGTGTTTCAGCAGGCTTTTAGCAGGCACGTTAATATCTGCAACACAACAGAGGTTTAAGAGAAAAATACCATATGTTTAGAACAGTTATTTACCAAAATAGTGTTAACAGAAAGAGAATACTCAGCTGTTACAGATTGAGAAGCAGGAAAAGAAGAGGAGGAAGACCTTGCAGACCCTCTCCTCAGCCCCCAGCTCCCACCTTGCTGAGCCGCTGTGTGCCCCTCGCTGGGTGCGGGCAGCCTGCGGAATTCCCACGGTACCCTGCTCATGGTCAGCAAACAAAACTGAACAAAACAACAAAAAATAAACCTACTGAAATTTGGAACACGTTGTACCAAGTTATTACCTGCTTTATTTTGCTGAGTTTGCACAGAAAGGTGGCAACCGGGCCCGAGGACACAGTTCCGTGCTCTTTTCCAAGGTGGAGGGTTTTCCAGCGGGTTGACAGCTAACCTCACCCTGGCAGTACTGCTGTTACACAGAATATCCCCGGCTGCTCTTTTCTCTACAGCACTGCTCTCTGAAGATTTTCGGGAGGTTTATGAGTGCTGTTGGAAACAGATGCCATTGTCCCCAAGGAAGCTGAAGAGCAGGCACAGCTTCACATACGTCAATGATGGATGCTTGCATTTTACAAATATTTTACTTATATTTTACATAAGGCTGTTGCTATGCTTAACGTGACACAGCATGTCACCTGCCTTGCTCCCAACGGTGCGGACAGGGAAGCTGCGGGGTCTCACCAAGGCTCCCATCTGACCAACCTGCTGGGTTTCTTTGAGGGGAGGGGGCCGGTGTGGAGCAAGGACCCACCCGCTGCCTGGGCGCAGAGACATGGCCTTGGTCTGGTGGCACAGCAGCAGCCACACGTATGAAGGCAGAAGACACACATCTCCAGAGGCAAGGAGCATGCATGTAGCCAAGCTTCTGCAGCTTAACAAGTGATGCCACGAGAGCGGTGCAATTACCATTGGGGTTACCACTGTCAGCGTGCAGCTAGCGAAAGACACCACGGGCTGGCTTCTGGATGTGATGAATGTCCACGTTAATACATTTACAAAGCATCCTGCCAGTCAGAGAGGACATGTATGGTTAGTTACCTTAGCTCAGCCATCTGCTAAGCTTCAGCAGCCCTGTGATGTTCCTGACATAGTGGCTTATCACTGCTGGGAAGGACAGGTGACAAAGACCATACGTACTTGTCACAGCATTAATTCCATCTCAGCTGAAACCTGGACAGTATTGTTGCTCAGGACTCAGACTGAGAGTTGAGAAGTTGTGCAATTTCAGTTCAGGATGGAGAAAACCCCAAGCCCAGAGACTGAAATTTACACTTGTATGCTACAGGTGCCTGGGCTGGGGCCCTGGCAGTAACCCAGCTGGCAGGGAACGGCCTGAATCCACGCTGTTAAACCACCTGCACATCCGAAGGGGCCACGTCCAAATGGTCTGCCATGAATAACCCCTAGCCTGTGGCAACTCCACACTCAGGATCTGTTTTGGAGAGCTGGTCTGGACCTAAGCTACAAAGACAGTTGGTGATAACCCGACAGCACAGGGGATCAGTCCCAGCACTGGAGGATGCTCTCTGATCTGATGTGGTCCAACCTCTCTGTGCAGACATGGCCAAAGAGAGCAGAGCAGGAGACAGGAGGGCAGACACACTTGCAGCCGTGGCATTTACATATCTGAGAGAAAGTTACTCAAACCCTGCAATATGCCCTAAGAGAAGACATGAGACTACTGTCAGAAGTAAAGCAAGAGGAGAGAGAGAGAGAAACATCTCCTTTGTTTGCCTTTTGCTTCCACAGTTGTGCTACAGCTGTGCTGCCTACTGCCTGACCTCGGGAATGAAGAGAGATTCTTGCCTACAACTGATCAGGTCAATTCTTCAAACTTGTACAGAAAAGGTAATATTACATTTTGCATTTTATTCTTCCTGCCCAAGGTATGTGAAATATTTCTGTAAGAGTGAACTTGCATGTACACCATGTAGCAGCGAAGTTTTAACTAAAGACAAAAAATAACTAACATTTATCATTAGTATCGGTGCTATACCGTTAATTAACATTTACCTATGTTAAGCAAAGCTTTCCAAGGCATCCTCAAGTCTTACTGACTGAGTCAACACTACTCAAAGCTGGCAACAAGCTCCACCTAAGCCTCATCTCGATTAAGGTCGAATGATGGAAGACTCAATGTACCCCAGGTCAGGGGAGTCAGTTTCTACAGAGATGATTTACACATTTGTTATCATTTGATCCTGTTTCTTATAAAGCAGACAGTGGGGTTGCCTCTCTAAAATTACCAAGGACATTGTACGCTCCAGTTACCAAAGACAGAGGAAGCTACTAGTATTATTTACGGATGGTAGTAGGTACTTCTTTCACATACACACCAACCCACACTGCGGTCAGCGGGACTCTATGTCCAAGCAGTTACACACAAAATGATGGGTGCTATTCAATCACAGCCAAGTCAGCAAATCACTCAAAACACAAAGACTATCTTTCCTTTGGCCACCCCGTTGTATACGACTTGCCACAAACGTGACTGTTGGCAGCCCTTAGATCTGCACAGCAGCAGTGCTGTCCTTGTTGCATATTTTAAACCAATTTTTCAGCTCAGCGTATTCTTTCTTGTTTTTTTTTTCTGTTTTCATGTGCACACAATTCAATACCAGAACAAAAAACCCACGAAGGACATGTTCTGACACGATGGGATCCCAGTCCCCTAGGGGAGATCCTACCGTCTCCGAGCCTGTCTCTCCTGTTCTCCTGGCACGAGGCAACACTTTGACATTTTCCTCAGCTTTTGAAAGGGAAATGAAATAAGCAGGCTTATGATCTACCCAATTTATTTTCCTACTTTGAGAAGCATAAGAAGGAGCTATTAAATCTTATTCCTTTAGTCCAGAGAAAGCATTCTTTCCAGGAGCCCCTTCCCCCTGCTCCTTGGCAGGACAGGAAAGGAGATTCAGCTCCTTGAGAAGCAACAGCAGAGGGGATATTCTCACTTTCAGAAGGAAGCAAAAGGGGATCAACAGTGTTTAAAACACTTAACAGGCTCCGTGTGAGCAGAACAGAGCAGGAAGTTCAGGTCACATAAGGATTTTCTTTACAGTTTAGTTGTGCCAGCAAAAAAAAGGTTCTCGTGATTTCCCTGAGTTAATGCAGACGAGCAATTTTCACTCTGTGCCTTTACCCCAGCTGACTACTACCCAACCCAACAGCTCTTCACCCCTTTCTTCCACTTAATGAAGAACGTTAACATCAACTTCTAATTAAAGAATGTTCACAAAACACGGAAATTATAAACCACAGAGAATCCTTGGGTTGATTTGCACTACTATTGCATTTATTTTTTTTTTTATGGTATGAAAAAACAATTGTAACCTACTATACCTTCCTCAGCATTTCTGCAATGGTCTTCCTTACTGCCACTTTAATAAGGTCAATGGTAGTAAATCTGAAAATATCACTTAACAATGAATGCATTAGCCCAACTGCTGTCACCATGAAAACCTTGGGATTCTTTTGTCCTGAACCTTCACACCAGAACAGCAGAAACACCATGTCTGGCTCCCAAAATGCCTACAGAAATATTTCAGAAGCCAAGGGCTTTATACATCAAAATTTAAATTTCAGCCATACTCTTTTGTTTTCTGAAATTATTTCTCAGTATTATCAAACCACACTGTTAAGTTGAGCTTGTTTTCATGACCTAACACAGTACTGTTAGCACAGGACATAGCCTAAACTGGCTTTTTGTAAAAAAAAAAAAGAACAAAAAACACAAAAAAAACAACAAAAAAACCCCTTACTTTTCTTCAACGAAAATCTGTGATGACAAGAGTGATGCAAGACCTCAGCGCCTTATTTTTAAAGGCATGAAGTAATTAAGTGCTAGGAAAAGAAAACCTTTCCAGAATGTGATCCGAATGCAGGAATTCATCGGTCCACTCTGCTCCTCCTCTTCACTGGGGTAACCAAGGATGTTCCTCGTAAGGAGATCTGGGTGCTTGCTCTCTGGGCAAGGCAAGGGTGACAGTCCTGTGACTGTTTAAAACTGTGTGCAAACAGGTATTAACCCTCCTCTTCCAACACTGAGAAATCTTTTCACTGAAAACCACTTATTTCTCAATGCAATGAGAACAGGAGAGGTTCCTGCAATGGGAATATCAACTAATAAGTAATGATATATGAATTATTGATTTGGCGCAAAATTCTATATTCTGTGAACAAAATTACGGTAAGATTGATAAAACAGCCAGGAAAAGCAAAAAAGAAAATGATAATTCTATTGAGGGAGTGGCCTTCAAGGCAGCTCTTAAGTAAATATTTTAATCAATTTTTTTCTTGAAAGTCTCTTGTGAAGTTTCTCAAAAAAAACCCCAACAAAACCCAACCCAAAAAAAAAAACCAAAACCCACCACAAAAACCCAACCCCCTAAAAACTATGGGGAAGTTCAGAGAACACAGCCAGGAGGGATCAGGCACAGCACAAATATTTCTGCAGATTCTCCAGTTGTTAAAACCTATTGTTGTTTTTTTTAAGGCTATGACTGCTCCCACATTCCTCTCTCAGAATCCACTGAAGCTGTGCTGCTGGCAAGTATTGCTATGTGACTTCCAAATGACATTTCGTCCTTCTGCTCTTGGTACTCACAAACTGGTCTTCAAAATTTAAGGGAATGGCCCTCAATGATTGCAGAAACAATGGAGACTAAAACCAAAAAAAGTTCAAATATTTACATTTTGTCTCAAGATAAATTCCAAAATCCAAAGGAATTTTATCACCAATTTGCTCTTCCCACCAAATACTTCATAATGAACGATCCAACTTTCCAAACAGACCACAGAAGACTTGTTCTTGATATTTACAGATTGTTTATTTTAGTTCAGATCCAGATGCTAATATATAAGCATTGGGTTTTTTCTGATATAATGATAGCCAAAGCAGTATTTTTTCCTCTTGGAACAGACAGTATAATCTGAGCAAGATGGAAGTCTGGATCTTGACAACTCGCCTCCTATGTGCAATGCTGGCCACACCAGTCAGTGATACAGTCACGCTGGGACTACAATAGCAATTCAGTCCTTTGTTAAGCTGGACAGTGAACACTCCTCTGTCTTTGTGATGAAACATCCACCATACACATACAGAACTATAACGTGAAAATCCCAAAGGAGAGAACGAAGATTTATCTGGTCTGGACGCTAACTGTTCTGACCATGGTTAATTTTAGCAGACCTCTTGGGAATGCCTCGTCTGATCCCCAAGACAGTGCCATTGGCTGGGGAAGGAGCCTTGGTGCCGAGAGCTGTCCTCCAGCGGGCAAGGACCTGTTCAGCGCGAGGATCCACCTGTACCCCCACCAGAGCCCCATCCCACACCGTTCCCGTGACCACTCCGCTGGCTGAGCCACGGGCCAGGGAGCCCAAGAGCATCCACCACGTCCAGCATGCCCGGGGGAGTGTTCGCAGAGCAGCCCATCCTGGTTTCAGAGCTAACACACGGCGCTCGACAGCTCTGTGCAATTACTGCTTTATGGAGATTATCCTGCTTTTGTGAATAGCAAAGGAAAAAGGCTGGTACTGTAGATGAAAACTCACCTTCGGAGACCTGGAATACTACTTGATGTGCCCTGGCGTGATGTGCTGGAGTTGGCAGCCACTCTGGGCCAAAGGGCTGAGTTTCTTTTCCAGACTCCTCCGATCCTATTAATCTTTCCATAGCAATGAAGCAGAGATAGCAACACTGTTGTGACTGCTAACGCTTCATGTAGAAATAAGCTCCTAATGACTTCACGCAGAAGGCGAATCTGCCAGTCAGCAAAACATTTAAGAACATGCTTAGTTTAAGAAGTTTTGCTATCTACTGTGTGCAACTATTCTCTTGAATCACAGACATAGGCTGGGTTTTATACAGAGGAACTTGAGCTACGTAGGAACTCCTTTCACCCATCCCGGCATCCTAGAAGGGAATGCTCTGACCTAAAGAGGTGCTCGCTGCTTCTATTGACCACAGTGAGGTATGAGACAATTGCCTTATATGTTTAACTGGTAGATGAAAGAGCTCATGCTCAAAAAATCCTACCCATAATGGCTTACCAGTAACTCAGAGAGACACATCTGTCACCGCTGTATTCGTTATAGCAACTCAAAGACTGTCAGCGAGACCCAAGCCAAGCACTATGTTGCTTCAGAGTAATTCTGCTTCGCAACACCAAGGTAAACAAAATCCATCTTACGGTTTCCTTTTCTAGCTACCCCCATCCAACACATCCTGGTTTTATTAGCTTCAGCTAGGAGGTACAATATTTTCATTTTTTTGACATACTCATTCACTTCAGCATACCTAGTGGCAGGAAGAAAGCGATTCATTACCGAGTACATCAGTGTCAACCAGCTTTCAGTGCTGCAAAACCAGAGCACTGCAAAGTGAACCTGGCCCACCGCGCCTTCAGACAGACAAGATAAAACCACATTAACTATAAGGAATTCCTTCAACTGCCAGTCCTGGCTTATCAGTCCAGAAAGTAATTTTGAACATGGAAGTTCATGCAGTAAATTAAATTCTGGTTTTGCTGTATTTTATGAAAAAGGAATTTGCCTAAAAAAATGGGAGATTTTCATGCATTTGTATTCAGGCCACTCCACAGACATAAAAGCTCATGATATCCTTCAAATAAAGGGGAAAAAACAAAATAAAAAAATCTTGTCCGGTTTTAGGGAGTACTTTTTGCCTGTACCTAATCAGAAAGTTCAGAAGTGTTGAATATCTGGAAAAGGTTATCTACGTAAGAGAAAATTTGATCGTTACAGTAGGAAAAGAGCATCACAAATTCTGGAAACTATATCTGCTTTTTTTCCTGCTTTAGTGTTTTAGCTAGTACAAAAATATTTCCCATTCCTCCAAGACCAGATGGCTTAAAGTTTTAACCTCCTGGACTGCAGCAGCAAAGTTGGAACAGAACTGGAAACACTGAAATTTTCATTCTCATGAAATGGTAATGGTTTTATAATGCAGCTTCAGCTCACATCAGGTCCAGAGCAAAACTTTCAGAACGCGTTACAGCAGGCGGTTCTGGGCTGGGAAAAAAGACAGATAAAAACATTTACCAGAATGCCTCCATCTGCCCTAGTTTCACTTAGCAAATTCAAGACTTCTCAAAATTTGTGACTTTGGACCAGTGTCTCCATGTAGGCACCTCTAGATCGGGAAGTTCAGAGCTTCCAGACTCTTGGCTCACCTGAAAGACGTCCTAGCAGACCCTGTGGTTCTAAGATCCACATCTTTGATGTGCCATCAATTAATCAAAATCACTATGAGTCACTTTGAGTGTTCTTTTCATAGAATGATTTTACCAAATTGTTCTGTCTTCTTACACTACTGCACACTATTCAGCCACACGAAGGGTACTGAAAAGCTTCTCTAGGAAATGATGCCATTACAGGTATCACCACTGACACAGAGTATAACAGCGTGACCAGTGCAATGCTTGGCTTTGCCATCTGCTCTTAGGCAGGGATCTAGGCTAAGCTGACATACCTATGGATTACTGTTCTCCTTTTCTTCCTTGGAGGAAGGAATACCTTCTTTGGAAGGTATTAACACATTTGAAATGGCACCAGAGCCTGATGAGACCCCAGGTATTACATTTCAATCTTCTTCTGCTTTTCTATGTATACACCAGCCTCAAAATCTCCATCACTGGAAGACTGGCACAGACATGAACTGCCCATGAATGTGCATGCAGAGGCACGTTACTCCTGCACTAGCACTTACATTCGTTACAAGAACACTCCTATGCCAAGCACTTAAAAGTCCTGCGTCGAGGCATCTGGAAAGTGAAGCACCCAGGTACCCTTCATGGGGACAGAAGTCAGGACGAGCCAATGGAAACTCTTCCTCATATATATGGCAGTACTCTGTGTGGGCAGATACGGCACCGTACTGTGGTGTAGAGACTCTTCCCTGAACCACTGCATCTGAGCAGGTACATTGCACGTTTCTTCAGTTACGCTTCTACTATATTATCCTCCTACTTGTGGAAGGAGGTTTATAATAAAAGAATATGCTCCCTATTTTGGGGAGCATAATAGTGTTCTTTTCTGGTTTGAAAAGATGCAGACCATCACATGACAAGAAAGACAAACTTTGGTCCAAGAGCTTTTACTATATGGTCTGGACAGCATAACAGGGGCCATCCCTGAGAGCCTCCACGTGCCACCACAGTACACGTTAGGTAACAGAGAGAACACCATGAAGCAGGTGTCCTTCTCCATTTGTGCACGTGTCCTATGGCTATGACTCGATGGAAGCTGCCACATCATCAATCAACATTACCAGCTGCCGTCCAGGAACATCCACAAGTGCAGAGTCTACCCCTTCTCCAACACACGCTTTACAGCACTCCAGCACTGGCTGATGCAAATCCCCAAGCTGGATCCAGTTTCCCCAGCACCAACCAAGCGTGCCCATGGCAGCTCAAGCAGCACAACCCCGGGCGGGTGAACAACCAAACCTGCCCGAGCAGTCTCACCAGCCTGTAAATCCCGGCCAACCGATGCGGCCCCAGCAGCAGATTGGAGTCCACCTGCCCACATGCCTCACGAACCTACTGCCCCATCTGCTCCCAGACATGTCTGGAGCCACCGACAAGAAAAAGCAAGAGGAAATCATAAGAAAGGTTTTTTCCTCTCCCACCACCCCCTCTGCTCAGACATTACGGTGTGTTAGTTAAATCAATATATCTCTGTGCTGTCACACTCTTTCCAGGTTGGAATTGGTTTATATCAGCTTATCTTCTGTCAGATTGGAGTAAAAGATCAAATTCGAGAAGAATTTGTAATTAAACCAGGCTGACAGATCAGATCTCTCAGTGCAGCTCTATCATACTAATACAGCCTCAAGGCTGTTCTATCAAAGCTTCACAAAGTTACATGGAGAGGAAAAAAAAATGTATTAACTCTGCAACGATGTACAAAGGGAAGACTACACTTTGCTATTTTCCTACAGGAAAATAGAAACATACTAACACCATGGCCTTGGGAACAGGTAGAGTTAATAAAATGCAATTTTATGTTTAAAAGAAACCAACGAGAAGAAATTCCTACGTGATTCAGAAGACAGGAAGATTATAACAGCTTCTAACAGCGCAACAAGCTTCCACAATTTTTGTCTCACTGCTTTTCTCCCTATTTCATATCTCAAGCTCACTAATGCTTTTACCTGGAAAAAGCTGCAAATCTCATTCTTTCTGTATCTTAGAACTCATTTCTTATCACCACTGGAAAAGAGACGAAACGCAAACCCCAGCACCACTGCACGAGAGCTCATTGTTAGCCTGTTTTTAATTTCATTCTTTTCCTTCTCTTTCAGGATTAGGGAGACCAGGAAATAATGAAAAAAAGCTAAAGTATTTTAGGCATTTTCACTTGCTTTCCAAAATTGAACCATCTCCTGCAGTCAGCGGTGCGTGCCTCCACTAACCCTCCTTCTCAGTGAGCACTCTGGAAAAACAAAAGCAGGAAACTAGCAGAGAATAAAAATACTTAAAGAAAACCATTAAAAAATCCACAATGTTTTCTGTTGATTTAAAAGATGAGCTTGAGATGTTATACTTCATACCAAAAACTGCACAGTGATTGAGCAGATAAAATATCTCAAAAAACGGTCACACTGTGGTTTGAAAAGCTGTGATATACCAAATTATAAAGACTACAACCTTAATCTGCAAAAAGTACCTAAAACAGAGGCATACCTAACACACACCATGAACTTGTACCACGATTGAATTTGACTTAGTGAGAACATATGACATTGCTGCAAAGTTCCCTGTGCTTCTAGTAAAAATACATGAAATTAAACCTCCATGCTCTGCTTCTAGTTTTGTTTTTACAAATTATCTGAGAACACAAGGCCATCTCTTAACTCATTCCCTTACTAATGGGACAAGAAAGAATACAGATGTCTTTTTTTCCTGAGAAAACTGAGAACTTTACAAAAAATATTTTATTAGAATCACTGTCTTCACTCACTCCATGTCACAGAAGAGTCGAAACCATCTGCAATCCCGTAAGAGGGCACACTCACACTAGCTGTTATTAGCTGTGACATCCTTAAATTAAATTTGACAGGTTTATGCTGCAAAACTGACCTCTGTTAAAGGCACAGTGCCAGATCACAGGCTATTCAGCATCCTGGTATAGCTTTCCTAAAGAGTCAGGAAAACAAAGAAAGAGGCTTCAATTCTCTCAGTTTAAAAAAAAAAAAAAAAAAAANAAAAAAAAAAATCCCCTCCCCAGGTTGACTCGGGAAGGGCAGCACCATGATGCCTTGTCAGCCCGCTTTGAACGTAGAAGTTCGCCGGAGCTCTCCCGGAGAAGGGCAGTAGAACTGGTGATGGCAAAGCAGCGATCCGGCCACCAGTGGTGATGCTGGCCACTAAGAAATCCCCGAAAAGAAATCCCTGAAAAGGGTCCCAGCAGCGAGGCGGGCTGAGCCTGGGCTGGGTGAGACCTGGGAGCACAGCTCCGGGCTCTGCTGCTGGCTGGGGCTGTGCTCGCGGGGCACCGCGCCTCGACCCAATACACAGCGGTCCCCCGGGACTGGGACTTACAGAGACTGTACTCTGAGTCCCTTAAAGATCTCCATGCTTTCATCTTGCTTCATTCAAAAGGAACAAAATCACCTAGAAGGGAGGAGGGTTCACCTACACGACAACCTTGCTACAAAGGGGTTGCTGTCAGCAGCATCAACGTGAGCTGCCTGTACCGCCCGGCTTTAGGTCTATGCATCAGGCTCTGGCCCTCTTCTCTTCAGCATCAGTGACAAAACTCCTCTACATGGCATTATTTTTTTCTGTTCTCATCTCTGTTATGCATGGTGCTAGACCTGTTAAACATCAGGCCTTATTAGCTTGATGGTCAAGGCAGCATCTCCTGAAGCCAACAGAAAGTCAGAAATCATATCCACGTACCTTGTCATCCAAAATATTCTCTATTTTTAGAATCAATGGCCAAAAAAAAATATTTTACCCATTTTTTCTGTTTAAAATACCAAAGAAATTTAAGAATAACAATAACCTCCTAGAAAGAGAAGGAAAAAAAAATCACTTTAATTGACTCCAAACCAACCATTCGTTTGCTTTTCTTACCAAAGCAAAACGCAACCTTTACCTTATGCTGCCTGTGCACTGAGATTTTTCCTTCTACATATCAAAAACATCCTTCTGCATGGGTGCTTGCACTAGAAAGAGTAAACAGTACTGAACATTTCAAAATAGCTGTATGGCAAGTGTTGTTATTTAAAAGGAAGGATTTTATCCCCTACACTGGGCGTTCTGCAGAGCCCCATGATTAGATAACTCCTTAGTGTCCACTCCAGCCTTAGGAAGCTACACAGAGGTTGTCTCGAAGTCCCATAGAGAAGAAATGCGGAGAACTGGAAAGGAGCTATTGCAACACTGGGGATCCATCTGTCACTCCACCACGTGGGATTGCCCCACCACGTAATGCAACGCAAGCAAACAGAAGAGTTCAAACCTCTACTCGCCTCCCCTGAATTGCTCCTGGATCTCAAAGAACACCTTACAGCAATTAATATCGATATGCAAACCCAGGAGACACAGCTCACACGAGGAAAAATGCAGCAGCAATGGGGGAAGCAAAATCTCTTTTTCACAAGACATTACTCAGACTTCCTCTGTGCATTGTCCAAAGCCACGGGGAGGTGGTCACCGAGAGGTCAAGCCTGCTTCATATTGACTTCATCTACCTATATGGTGGCCCAGCACAATACTATGGTCACGTCCTGCCGCCAGCACGACGCTCAGGCTTGCGGAGCAGAGCAGCCCTGGAGCAGCGCGGTGCAGCCGCCCCTCTGCCGGGACGGAGCACACGGGGTGGCCCCAAGGGACAGCAGCTGGGGAAAGTTCATGGAGAGTGAGTCCAGTTCCATGAAGTGCAGGAAACTGAGCAAAGCAGTGAAAAATAAAAGATGGTAAAGATGGAGGAAGAAAGTTAAAAAAGGAAGGAAAAAGTATGAAAAAAAAAAAAAGTGGGACCGATAAGCAGCATCGGACAGACAAAACTTTGAATACTGATTAAAAAGTTACTAACCTTTAAGCACAAGTAGAAGCAAGAACACTGAAATCAAGTGGAAAATGTTCAGCTTAATTTCTTCTAAAAGGTAATTCGCAAATTAAGACCAGGCTAATTGACCTCATTTGCTTCGCTAAGCCAAAGGGAGACTTTTAGAGAAATGAGAATCAGAAAGCGGTATCAGAAAACGGAAGATATAAAACCAGTTAATTTGAACAAGACTAGAAAAAACACTGAGGCAACAGCCCTCTGCATCTAGGCCTTTGGACCTGAAGAGCAACCAAAATCTTGCATCTCAACATTCTGAGGGATCTCTGCATCTTCTCGCCTGTTGGCTCCCTAGGAGAACATTTCCAAGGCCACAAGTGACAACGCAGAGGCACAGCGAAGCGTGGTGGCACATTAACCATTTGCAAACACAATGCCTGTCTCTGGATCCACGCTTCTGAAAACCTGTCCCCCAAGACAGAGATTCTGTAAGAGCAAACCAGCTCTCAGCTAGACGCCTGGATGCTGCCACCCTGCAGGGATTTATAGCTGCCATTTATCATTTTAGAAAGGTCCATTTTTACGATTACCCTGACAAGAGACACAAAGAGACAACTTAGGAGATAATAAGAGCAAACAATCTTTTTTCCTTCACACATAGTCCGGTTCTATAGAAACGCAGACCACTATTCCAATGCCACTGATTCCACAAGCCCTCCCCCGTGTATTTACAGTTTTTAAATTTTGAAAGCAGCATTTCCCACTTTGCTAGCTCCTGCCCGACAGAGAATTATTCCCTCACTTTCTAGCATATAACTATGGAAAAACAAGATGAGCTCAGCTTATCATCAAGCAACATACCCACTAGCTTCGCACTCCTTTCTCCGACAGAGCCCACCTGGATTTAAGCCCCCCTCCCTCACCTTCACCTTTGCTGTGCAGCCCTTCATAGAGGAAGGGAGCGCAGAGGGATAACAGACTTGCACGGAGCTGACAACCTGAGGAAGTTAAGAAAATCACCGGCACCTTGCTGAGCTCCTTCTTCTTCCTATAGCTACAGGGTTACTGCTGGAGGAAAAGGCAACCTCTATAAATACAGAAC
This sequence comes from Syrrhaptes paradoxus, assembly GCA_013400615.1. Lineage (NCBI taxonomy): Eukaryota > Metazoa > Chordata > Aves > Pterocliformes > Pteroclidae > Syrrhaptes > Syrrhaptes paradoxus. Next base: position 23,232 of record VZTO01017658.1, read on the forward strand.
GTATTTGGCACAGGGAACTGCTGGAAATCAAGGCACAGACAAACCCTTATTTTCTTTAGCCACAGCCAACTGGCTTTTACAGGAGACCATTAACTGGAAAAAAATCCTGTAAGAGACTGAAACAGACAGACTGGGGAAGAAAACACAGATGGGAGAGAATGACAAGAAAATAATTAGGGGAAGCCTTCAGCAGACTGCAACCTGAGACAGAGGAGTTTCCTAAAATGCAGAATCAAGGTGAGCTGAGACAGTGAGAAGTGCTGAATATCCCGTTAGAGACGAGAGAAAAAGGTAGAGCAAACTTTGGTGAAAGCAAAGGGACACCAGTGTAAAGCAAAGAATAAAACAGAGAAGGAGAGCTTACAAAAAGAAGATGAAAATCAATGTAAGACCATATGAAATTAATTGAACTTCATCTAGAAAGCAAAACAGTTACGAATTTCCCTAAGGGATCAGTATCTCTGTTTCTCTTGATACAAGTTCACAAGCAAAGACTATTTATTATTGTTGCCTAAAAATTCCAGCAAAGTAAAGTACAAGTATTCTCAAGTCTAAAGCATCCATGGGAAATTTCTCTTCCTGACAGCTAAAATCAACCAAATCGGTACGTTTCAAATATCATAACATGACGAAAAAGAACAGCATGAAGTGGCTCAGGTATTTTTTTTCCATCACTTTTATTCTGCCATCAAAGCCATGCAAAATGACTGAAAAACATTCTCTGAAAAACAACCAAGTTAAGAATTTTTTGGGGCCCCACAGGGATTCCCAGCAACTCCGAGTGAGCTGTTTGTGGAACGAAGCCGCCCTGGGAGCCTTCAGCTCTTCATCAAGCAAGAGCAAAGGGATCCCATCAGATACTAGTCCATAGATAACGTCACCTGTAATAAGACAATCAGAAAACTATTTCCAGGGAGAAGTATCGTGCCATTAAGTTGAGCAAACATGCGTGTTATTGTATGTTAAAGAGTGGAAAATTTCTATGGAATTTAAAGACCTAGGCTTAAAGTCCATTTAGATCCCTGTGAACTGATTAAGCCCTTGATTAATGAAGAGAGGGGAATGATTTTGAAGGCCTGTGAGGAACAAATCACTCCCCTACAGCTGAGAAAGGGAGCAGCCCAGAGTGAGGGCAAACACGAAGAGCCCAACGGGAAGATGCTGATTTGAGAGAGGCGATTAACAGACCCTAACCGCAAGGTCAGCCACCTCCTGGGGCCTCCCATCGCACAGCCTCCCCTCCCAAACCTTCCCCAGCCACGCGGGCAGCCCAGAAGTCACCAAAGGTCCACGTTAAGTGCAACATCTCTATCAAGAGAACCATTGGTAAGGTCAGGGCCATGGAGATTTCTAAACACAGGCTCTTATTTCACATGACTTAGTCTTTCAATTTTGCGTCTGTGCAGTGACTGTTATTTTAGGGTCAAGCAAGCTTCTCCTCAAGTTAATGGATATCCATACACCATGATCAAAAAGCATGCCTGCTGTTATTATCAGATCACATTTGCTGTCACATCTACTCATGCAAAGCATGCACTCAGACCAAGTTAAGCACAGCAGCAGGGAAAAACAATTTTAATGGCAAAGACTAAATGGAGCAGGCAGAAGAGACCAGAAACATGAAGAGCAAGAAAGGGGATGGAACAGGAAAATCACGCTTCTAGGTGGAATTCCCCAAGCCCTGGTGAACGCCGAGGGGTGCAGATCAAGTTCACCTTGATCGTGTTTTGCAGAGACAGGTAAGGTATTTATTCCTTTCCTGAGCAGCTCAGGATGGACCCAGATACTTACAGGGTATCTTCCTTTATCCTTTTCCATGGATACTCAGGCAAGATAAAACTGATGGCATTCAAGCACCCACACAAAATAAAATGGGAGAGGAGTCTTCCAAAGAAGAAACAGGGAAGGAGGAAAGGTTAGTTGGCATTGCAATCCACAGACAGGTAAATTAATGTCTTCATTCCTCCTCAGTACAGGGAAAGAAGTGTCTAGTAAGATTCCCACTCACCTATCAAATTTTGCTGAACGGTAATAGATGTGTTTTGTGCCTCGCTGAGCTCTCCTAATAAACACACACCTCTCTCACCAGAGTACAGATAAATTATCTCAGTAATGTTTCTGGCTTGGTGTAATACACTATCTACACTGATAACAGAAGGGTACACACCGCTGTCATCTTCAAAGCACTGAGCAAATACTAATGAACTAATCAATGAACACCACGCCCAGGAGCGCTAACACAAGATGAATATGTTCATAGATACACAGGCAGCTGATGTTTTTATGGTCAGTGTTTAATTTCCATGGCTGATTTCACCTTCCAGGAGAGGTTGCTCCCTTAAGGCAGGTAATCCATCTGCCTGCGAGGGAAGGGTGAGAACCAGGAACCAGCGGCTCACTCGGTGCCAGACCCCGCCTGACAGTGGAAAAACGTGCTTCAGAAAAGCCTGGAATGGTCCCAAATCCTCCCCACCTCCTGAGTCAAGCAAAGTGAGAGAGAAAACTTTACAGCTTAGGCAGGATAATGCCGGAGGTGGCTCACATTTCAAGGAACAGCAGCATACTAAAGTAGAAAAGTCAACCTCGGGACACAAAGCGGGTTTATCATAGAATCACAGAATGGTTTGGGTTGGAAAGGACCTTAAAGATCATCAAGTTCCAACCCCCCTGCCATGGGCAGGGACACCCTCCACTAGCCCAGGTTGCCCAAAGCCTCATCCAGCCTGGCCTTGAACCCCTCCAGGGATGGGGCATCCACAGCTTCTCTGGGCAACCTGTTCCAGTGTCTCACCACCCGCACAGTGAAAAATTTCTTCCTTGAGGCTTAAAATTTATTTTGCACTAGAGTATCCTGCAAGCACCCAGAGGAAGAGTGGAGACCAGCCAGAGTGCACCCAAGCATTCCCCTCCCAAGCCATCCACCATCCTGCACGTTCAGGTTGTCACAGCCGAGGAAATCCATTTCCATGCCACCACCTCAGCCAGGGTGCCAAATTCGTTATCGCTTTGCAAACCTGATAATCTGCCTGACAGATGCTGACAGATCTGCAGCACTACACTGCTATGGGTAAACAGCTGCTGCTGTTACATGTCTACAAGCACACCTACAGCCTGAGGTGGATGATCCACAAGTGACCAAAGTCTTAAACCACGCTGAGACCACATTAATAAACCTCTAGATTGACAACATGGATAACAAACCAAGATTTTCCTCATAATCCCCTTAACTGCCAGCTTTTCCATTTAGCTTTCTCTAATCTGCCACAACCATCTTCCACTTCCAACCACAACCTGCCTACCCGCTTCGGAGATCTGGTCTGAACACAGGGCGCTTCGCCGCCAAGCAGCTGTTCTGCAATGGCAGGGTAATTGCAGGGTTATTATCTAGCTGTAAAATCTTAGTCGGTGAAAGCTCCTGCAGACTTAACTGCCAGAAAAACACTCCAGCTTCTGCTCTAATTTGATCTCCTACATAACACACCCATTAGCAGAGTTTAACCATCAACAAATGGCACAGTTTAATCCCACCTAAAGACAAGCCAAAGAAGTTGAATGGGTTGGGCATTACCACGAAGGATACACTGGTACCCTTTGGAAAAAAGCAATGACAACTAAAAAGACCCAGGCACCCTGGTACAACGTTGTCCCCAAAACTGCTTTCATTTCCATGGAACGGTGATCTGTGCTGTACGTGCTGGGAAGAGAGAGCAAGCCTTTGATCAGCTTATCTCCCAGCTTTCCTTCCTCCAGCCCAGGACTACAAATGCTTGCTAAGGGAACCCACACTCTGGACAACACAACATTCCTGCTTCAGAAAGAGGGCAGCCTTGAATTAGCTTGGACCCACACCTCGGAGAAGAGGAACCTCACTGCAAGGTGAGGCAAAGGCTTTTCCATGGCTCCTCTTGCTTCCGCAGCCAGGCAGGAAAAACTAACGCCCTTGTAGTATGGAAACCCTCAAAGAGCTGAGAGCTGCTATACTCTGCTACAGCCCAGCTTGATTTTTACCTCGGAAAAAATTACCACCCAAGCCTATGATGTGAGTTCACAATAGTGTGATAAAGTTAACAATAATTATTGTTTTTAAATTAGTATTTTCATAATGCATCAGAATTTGGTTTTGCCAATGCAGATGCGCCATGGCAAACACATCTAGGAGCGGGTGAAAAAATTGCTGCCTTTTTTCTGTAATTCGTGTTAGGAAGTTTACATTTTCAAATTCAGGTGGCAGAAGCTGGGTTTGTTCAGTGAGCTTTAAAAGGACAGTTGTTGATGCTCCTCTCTACTGGTTTTGCTAACAGAATTCCCGGTGAGCGAGTGTACACACAAGCTTCTCCCAGCAGAGGAGTTACATATTCATGGACAGACAGACAGACGGGTATTTAACTGCCTAGGCAGTGCACTTGCTTTGAAAGAGCAGGAAGAGCTAGAGACACTCAGATATCTCACCAGCACAGCACAGGCAAGGTGGCAGCGAGAAAGCCCTGCTTAGCTGCAAGGCACGGGAAACAGCGGAAAGGCAAAACGGGGTGAAAGACTTGTCAGACCCATGAATGTAAATAAACACTGCTGTAGAGAAGTGACAGCTCCAACACAACCACTGGTGTTACATTAAAGGATGAATACACCTCCTTGTAAAACCGCACGTAACTATCAGTATTCCTGGCAGCACAGATCACACAAATGCTCAGAAATAAAGGCCAGCCCTCACTGAAGACTCTCCAAATGTCTTTAGGTTAAGAAATATTGCAACCTTTCGTGCTGAAAGGCTGGACTCACATTTCACACTCGCAGATATCACACATCAAAGAGAGCTTGTTCCTCTAAAGAGCTGAGTGCCTTTCTTAGAAAGCTACCAGAACTACTTTCCATCTTTTTTTGGCAGCCTCACATCACCAAAAGTTATCACATGCAGACATTAGGCAAGAGAGATAACACTCCATAACCCTCCATATACTGGACCGCGTCCTGGACAACAAGCCCCACTACAACTGGTCCAACTAGGGCTGGAGCTGTCAAAAGCTTCACTCTCAGGCTGTGACTGCAGCTGATTCAACAAATTCAAAAACGAACTTCTTTTAGCAGAGCATCAATTATTTGATAACAAAAGTCAACATATCTCAGCCACCCCTTATCTGCAGCTAACTCTTTAACCACCCTCTTACGTAAGGCTACAGCTTACTCATTGACTCGCCAGGTCTCACACACTACGTAGGAGCTTCCTCCAGAGGCTCCAGGATACAGCACGGTGCTCCGGTACCCCACGCTGCATCCCCATGGACCAGGCACCTCCCCGGCTGTCTCCAGCAGGAGCCCCATGCAGGAGGGTGGCCACTGCCAAGGGGGTGCATCCCCAACACTGCCAAGGGGGTGCTTCTTCATGGGATGTGATCAAGGGATGCTCAAGGGAGTCCTCGCTGCAACCTCAAAGCACAACCTCTCTGCTCACCAGGAGATGAGGAGCCCACTGCAAGAAACCTTGCTCCTTACGGAAGGAGCTTGTTAGGAAGGGTCACACCAGCATCTGATGGGGAGAAGCCGTCAGTGCGGTCAGCGGAGCAGCCCCTCCTCGTCTCTCGGAGCCTTCCCAGCCCGTCAGCGTTTGCACTGACACCTTGAGCATCGTCCCCCTGACCACTCGCTCAGCTCCCTCCCTCTCCTGACTGCCGAGGTGCTCCAGGTGACCTTGTGTACCTACCTGACAGAAAGAGAAGGGCTAACATACACTTCAAAACATTCAGAAAAAAAGCCATCCTATCATAATTATGAGCTGAATCCCAGCCATTCCCTTTCAAAGGCAGAATTTTTGCCCACTAAATGTAATGTTCATGGACAATTGTACACACAGAGCCTCCTATCGTTACAGAATCACAGAATCACAGAATTATAAGGTTGGAAAAGACCTAGAAGATCATCCAGTCCAACCATATCCAATACTTCCCAACTAAATCATATCCCTCAACACAACATCCAGACGTTTCTTGAACACCCCCATGGTCGGTGACTCCACCACCTCCCTGGGCAGTGCATTCCAGTGCCTGACTACCCTGCCCGAGAAGGAATATTTCCTAATATTTTTTTTACAGCTGAGCACCTGCTTTCATTGAAGAACCACAAAAAATCATTCACTGGAAAACACGGACCATAACCTACTCCACCCAATTTCCCAAATGACAGTTTTTTGCCTCCGATAATGCTGAACACAAGCGTGCTACTTTTTGACAATAAAACATCATCATAAATCACATAAACTGAGATTCAGTTCAACTCCTTTGGTCTGTAATTCCACCAGTATGAAGGCAGAAAAACCTCTGGTTTAGTGCTCATTTGAAAATACTTCATAGTAGCTATTTCCAGACACTTAGTAGAAATTCATTTTCAAGACAACTGCAAATAGCTTCTTGTCTGATCTGGGGTGGGGAAGGGGAGGAAAAAAGAAGAGAGAGAAAAGAGAAAGAGAGAGAGAGAGAGAGAGAATAGTGAATTTTCCTTCATGTTTCCTAAGAGAAAACGTGTGTGCAACATCCATGCATGAAAGGTTTTTATCTGGCACTAGCTCAGGCCACTAAATGAACCCAGACAAGATCTACCCGAATATCCTCCTGTATTTTTGTCTCAGCTTTCCATTGTCCCAGATGCCAGTGATGACCAATTAGTCTAATGAATCGCAAGTAACTTCCTTTTGCATTCACATTACGCGAACATTACTGCAGGTGAGATACTTCAGTTTATCTAAAGAAAAATCTGAAGTGGGTGGCTAAACAAGACACTGTAGTACTCTAATCTCTCTGCAAATCTCACAGTTTAGTTGTTCAGACCATTTACAAACGTGTGCTGCACGCCTACAGCTGCCACCCGCGTCAGCACGCTCCAGACAAGCACCCACTAACCAGAACATCAAGAATTGCATCCAAAAGCAATAGCATAACCAGTTTGGGAAAAAATCAAATAAATACCTGCATGCTCTGCCACGCCAGAGCACAATCCACAGTATTAAACGGGAGGCTTATCTGAAACATGGTTAAATACAGCTGGGGGGAGATATCATTACCTCCAAAGGTACGGGAGGTTCAATACTGTGTTTACCATCACTCCCTGACCATCACATTATCTCAACTAATTTTTGCCTATTTCAAAACAATGCAAGCACAGAAGTGTTAGCATTTTCTGTTATATATATTTCTTCATGTCACAGGTATCCTTATCTGTTTCCTAGGAAGTAACTTCCTTTCACCTACCCACGAACAATTCTGGGGCACTGAAGGACTCCCATTTGGTGTGACCTGAAGAGTAGGAACAATGCACTCCACTCATGGACAACAAGTTCTGCTGGTGTCCCTCTGCTAATGCAGTGGTATTTGGTGGTCACAGGGTGCTGGGTGAGGGCAGTCAGATGCCATGGAAGGGATGAGAGCCAGCCTGGAAGAAGTCCAGGCAGAACGGAAGAAAAATAACTCTGAGTAGATGAATCAATGAATTTGACACGAAAAAAAAAAAAAAAGAAGGGAGATGGGCAGGAGTGGGAAGACCGTGGTCTTCAAGAGTACAACATGATGCTCAAGACGAGAAGTGACAACAGGTTAGTGTCCCCCTAAGGGAAGGACAGCGAGATGTGAAGGAGAATCTTGCAGCAGAGGGACCCTGAGGGAGCCCGAAGGAGGGAGTGTAGAAGAGATTTAGAGATGGGGTGGTGTCACCAGGGCACGTGAAAGAGTTAGAGAAAGAGAAAAAGACAAGGCTTCTCAACATTTGGGGAAGGATGCAGGAGGAGAGGGTTGTAGGAGGAAGGGAAAAACAGGATACTAAAGCAAGGAAAATGCTCATGTCATGGATTTCAATCATCAATTTC
>VZTO01017658.1:31112-111140 GCA_013400615.1 Syrrhaptes paradoxus
TATTAAAAAGTTGTCATGAATTGCGCAGAAGGCTTTTAAAAAAAAAACAAAACAAAACTGCAAAATGAAACACAAGCTTCAAACCTGCAGAACTGGGAGCTCTGGTCATGGGCTGTTAATCCTCGAAATATTAGCAAGGACACCTATAACACAAATCTTCCTTTTAAAGAGGTAGGTTCACATTTGGTTCATAAAAACAGGGCTTTAATACTGGTGTAAAAATTGCATAACCTTATAGTTAAGATTCTATAATTGTTTATGCTTCGTTTTATAAAGATGCTTCATGGTTTAATCCTGACCCTTTAACTAAAATCACCTTATCTCTACCTTGAATTAATTGTTTCTGATGTTACAGAGAATCCAAGGGGGAGGCAATGTGCTAGATAAGTGACCCTCTGCAGCCTAAGACTTCCAGCGAGATTTCAAAAAAACCCACAGAACATTAACCAAACTGTCTTCCCCTGAAATTCAGCTGTAAAATGCCCCCAAATTTCCCTAGTAAAACTGAAACCACCATGAAAATTAAACATGTAGACTTAAACTGGTGAATGAAAGCTCAGGTTAAGACACCTTTCTGTAGCTTAACGTGAGCATCTGTGTACTCTGGGATGTGATAAGTGGTTTCTGCTCTGGTATCATTTTCCCCAGATGTTAGCAGCCAGCTGGGTCTTAATAAAAAAAAACAATTACAAGGGTTAAATTCTCTCCCTGGACAGCAATTATTGGTGCACGTCTATGCTGGGGCTGTTCTGCAATACTGCTGCGGGGAGGACCAGCAGAATCCCCCCCCTGCCACGAATCCTCATCATCTTTCATCTGCTCTATAAGACATCATCATTCCTACATTCAAAAGTAACTCCACAGTAACCAAAGAGTTTAAAAAACTTTGCAAAAAAATGATCAGGGCAGGGCTAAGGGAGAGGATGAGAAGAAAGGAAGCTCTGAGATAAAGAAAGCTCAGCCCAGCAACATCCACATCTAACGAGATTTCATCAGGCACAACAGGAATGCATTTTTCCCTTGCAAAGTATACTTTTCAGAGATGCTTGAATCCTTGCTTTCCAGTGTGTAAATAGTTTCTTCTCTGCTGTCTCCGTCAAGATCAGGCAGTCTCGCAAATGCAGCTGAGCTGGACAAATGAAGAGCCTTTCTCAGCCGAACTCATAAATTACTTATTGTTTTAATATACTGGAAAATTGGCAGGAAGCAGGGGAAGGTACGTCAGTTACACAAGACTTTAAACCATCCCTTATCCTCGCCTTCCATTAAAAAAACGTTAGTTGCTGTAGCAACTGTCAAACCACACTCTGGTTCCTCTTCCTCCAAGATACAGAACTTCTCCAAAACACTCGCACACAACACAGTTCTCCCCCAGCTAAAGGACAGGCTTTCTGGCACTTCTGTGTTGTTTAAAAAGAAAGAGGCTCTCTAAGGAGCTGACAAATACTTCACAGGGCTTTTAATCCAAGGTATCCTTCCGTAGAGACAACTGCTTGAAATCCTTAAAATTCTCCCCCCCACACCTCTTTTTTTTTTTAATTTTCCTTCTTTCTCTGTGTTACAGAGAACATTCCTCCATGCAGCTCATTTCACCGCTGCATCCTCCAGCATTATGCAAAATGCCCCCACATCGGTCCGATGTCACCCCCTCCCTCATGGAACACACGCAAGGAGGACAGCCCCACATCACACAACTTGAGGTTCCGACAGCTCCAGGTCAGGAAGGGCAAAGCCAGAGACACACCTCCTGCCCAGCACTTACGGGGACAACTCCTCGCCACAATCACAGCTTCTCCATCACTCCTGGGGGATCCCGGCTCTGTCACGACGGAGCACAAGCCTTCTCTCAACAGGCTGAAATTCTCCACTACAGACTAAAAAAAAATAAAAGAGACTGGAAACCATTGGCAAAAAGAGAGCCCTTGAGCAAGCGCTGTCAGAAACAGGACAAATCACACACTACTAAAGAAAATCTCACGAGAAAGTGAAAATATATTTGTCCCCTTTGTGCAGCATGCCAATATTAATGACAAGCAGAAATCCCTGGGAAATTCTTAAATCTTCAAGGACACCACCCAGGGCAGGAGGTTTGTACAGCACAACAGAGGTCCGTCCCACCTTTTACCTCCCTCAATCCCCAGCAGCTCCCTCCCATTTCCGATCAGAATTTGAGGCTTAAGATATTTTCATTCCTAACAGTTCCTAAAATCAAAAACATTTCCCTCAAACAAATATGTTCTCTTACTTAATGGGATGATCATTTTTAATTGCTGCCTAGAAATGAGAGAACCTAGTACTGCACAGATTGTATTCAGGAATAGGTACAAACTCAACTCTTTCAAAACAATTTTAGACTCAGCTGTGTTTACCTTTTCCTATCATAGCAGTTTTATTATCTTCATTTTCTTTAGAAGTGTCTTGTAAACTGGGGGATTAATAGTTCCATATAAAATTATTTTTGACTCTTCTAGAAGGGTCTGAGCTATCCCATCACTTCCCCTTGCAGTTTGTTTCTTCAGCACCCTACGTACCACCTTTGCTCCTCTCTATGAACCCACTCATTTCTCTGTCAGGGCAAAATGAACCCAGAAACCACGGACTTGTTCTGCCTACAGCAGCAGAAAGCACTTCTGCAGGTATGGGAGGATGGGTTAGCATGTGTGTCCATACAAAATTAATTGCAAAGCAATATGCACATGCACACCCTGAAACCAGCTCTCTGTGAGCGTTTACAGTGGAAACGGCCGCGCACTGGCCCAGCTACACAGCATAAACAAGGTCACTGGGCTCCCAGGAGCAATGACACACCACCACCAGTTTGGACTGCAAGCCTTGAACCATCTGTTCCCAAGTTAACGGCAATCGCCTCCTGCCAGGGTGACGAGCGCCGAGGGACATCCTCACTCGGTCCCAACTCTGCCCACGAAGAGCAGCACCTGAAAGTAGGCATCAGTGGCTGATCCTCCCATCAGAAATCCCCAAACAGCTGTCATTTCTCTTCTGCACCTAGAGATGACTGGACAGTTCGCATGCCCTAGTTCTTCTGGTCTGTTTGAGCAGACACCCTCAGCAGCTTTGTTTTCCTACGCTCGGTCTTCCGTTCATACTTCTGCTGATACTGCCTCTCTTTCACACATCCCTTATTTCTGTGGTATCCCATAATTTATCCAGACTCACGCCCTTGCATGAGAAGGACTCAGGATGCTCTGCTAACGAAGGCTCCTGCAGGAAGTGCAAGACACCGTTTGCTTTTACTGCCACTTAGCATCCGTAGGTCTGCACAGAATGAAGCCGCACACAGCAGCCACCAGCCCGAGGTCACTTTGTAATATTCTGAATGTCAGACTTTGAGCTAAAACAAAGAACTCCAGAGCTATAAACAAGGGCTGCTGCAGTTCCTAAGGCTCCCAAAGCAGAACAGTGAGATTTACATCCAAAGAAGGTACAGCAGAGCATGGTCTCCTTAACTGCAGCATGTTTGACTGTACAGCAAAGCGAGCAACTCCATCCCATCATTTCACCAGCTAAGATCAGTTGGGAAGCTTGCCAGGGATCTTCATCCTAAACATAAAAAATACCCAGGCTGTTATGAAGCCATACACAGGCACACTTTCACAGACTAGATAGCAAAGCTACTGACCCTAGAAATTCATTACCACGTTACAGCCGGCAAACCACAGTTGAGCGAGCTGTTATTTAACATCTAGGCTTCATTCTTCAGCTGATTCAAGTCATCCCATTGATCTACACTAAGAGAGAAACAGAAGCATTCACACTAGTGTTAGGGTGTGGTGCCTGCAACAGCCAAAAAGCCCAGGTCACACAGCTGTAGGCAGATATAAACAGCTCCAGCAGAATGGGCAAACACGCACCTTCTCTGCTAGAATGACATACGGGCTGATATCACCTGCATCCCTTCTGCCTTTTTAGTCACCTTCCATCTTCATTTGTCTGGGACTCATCTTGCATCTGCTTGGGAGAAATGATTTTCAGAGTGCTGTTCACACGCATTCAGATGTCAGCTCTGGGAGAAGCTTACGTGCGCTGTATGCTCACAAGAGGCATAACCACAAACTGTAAATTATACATGCTACATGGACAGAGGCAGCTCATCACAATTTGCTTAAAAGCAAGGATTACAGAAATATGTGTTCTCCTTGCCAGAGCTACACAAGATGGGAACGGTCTTTGCTCAGCAGTGGTCAGCACCTTCTCTCAATTATTACAGCTTCACTCCAAGAGCGGGATATTGAGTATGATGTGAGCGTTTTACTGTTACTTAAGCTGCCCTGAATGGCAATTCTTGCATTGGTTTATACCCTTAGTTCATGTCTAGACAGCAACGAATGCATTTGGGACTTTATTCTATCAAAAAAAAAAAAATTAAAAAAAAAAGGCATAAGATATATAGATATATAGCTGGGATTACAGCAGTTTTAACTTCTTTTTATTATCTCTATTTAAAAAGTCCATATTACACTAACTTCTTTAAATGTAGCATTTTAAATATGACAGCCAGCTGACAGGACCAGCCACTGAGCAACAGGCTTCTTAAATTCTCTTAATACTTCCTCTGTTATCTACAGCTTTATGCATCATGGTACACTATGAATTGTACCGTGTTTTTGCTGCTCCAAAAGTATTTCTCATTGTAGGCTAATCTCACTTTCAAGTACCACACCTATTTAATCTGATTTCTTTTGTTTTAGAGCAATGGTAACGTACAACAAGTAGCTCTGTTTCATCAAATATTACAGTATTTTACTAAAAGTTATTGTAAAGGGACACATGTTCAAGTCAAGTGACACTCTAAAAAAACAGAAATTAAAAAATGTGGAAGAGGAACTAACTTGGTTACAGAGATAGATTTTAAAATACTTTATTTTTTTATATAACTTCAGATTTTCAATTTGCAAACCATTATCTCAGTCTGCCGGTAAATAATGAAGCGACCCTGTTCTTTAGGACAAGCAAATATTTGATAACGTTTTCTTCTAAGTTCTGCTTTAGCTACAAACCAAAAAGGACCTCTTATCCCACATATCCATTCCTGGAGCTGATTATTAGAAACTCTGCTCCCTTCAGATTAAAAAAAAAAAAAGGGGAGGAGGGCTACTAAACACTAAAGGAGGGCTAAAGAAGTTCATACCCATTTCCTGAGACAGGAAGCTTCAGTGTATATGGGCTGATAGAAGGAGGAAAAAACAACAAACCTCAAATGCCTAAGCTTAGTAGCTTGGCTACTTCTGAACACATACCAGGATACAGCAAGTTCCTCCTCCCAAAAAAAGCATGAGTCAGACACTAGAGTGCAAGCCCTTGGGTTACTCTTTTTTTGGTTTTTGTAAAACAAAAAGTTTTACAGCATTAAAGAGGAGTGAGCAGCTTCAGGATAAGGCAGAAAAGTAAGAAAGCTGAAAACCAGGAGGGATTTCCACATCTGACCGCCTGTGATGGTACCAAAAAAGCAAAAGGACAAAAAGCAAAAAAGCAAGTCAATTTCTTGAGAAAGAAGGGTTTTTTCATTTCATTCTTTGCATTGTCATTCTACAGTTACATGAGGAGCTGCTGCTCATTAAAGGTGATGCACTGCGATTGCACAAACAGCTTCTGCTCCACCTCCTTTAGAGGCAGCTTGTGAAAAACACCCAACCAACCAACCAACAACCCTACCCCTTACCAGCTTAAATTTTTTTATAGTAAAGACTAGAATTTCAATCCAAATAAAGCATTTCTGTAGTTGCAAGCAGAGCAGCGTGCATGTGAAGTCTGGCAGATGCCCTCTCACAGATCAACTACCGTTAGAATACAGAAGTGTTCAGCAGGAACTTCTAGAATTAAAAAAAAAAATCCAAACCCAAACCAACCAAACAAAAAAAAAAAACCCAAAAAACAAACCCCAAACATCTGTATTTCAACAAAGTTCACTATAATCACATTTTAATAATAAAGTCAACACTATGGTGGAGGAAACCCCTATGAGACTGCAAGATCTTGACCATTTATTGACAAAATGAAGACCAGTAATGGTGAAATAAGCCAATTCTTTCTCTTTAGAGGATGGAATCCAGCTCCAAGCTATGGTTATGCTGTAACTATATCATCAGTTCCCAAAATATCAGTCTTGATCTGATGGGAATTTCCCCAGTCAAATTGAATTTGGTACCGTGAGAAGACAGAAGGCTGACTCCAGCTTCTGTTCCACCGGGATGCCTGTGTATGGATCTGCCCACGTCTGTAAGAGCAGGAAAGCTCAGGCTATACTAGCTCAGATCCTGCCTCCCAAAGCACTTGTCTAGATGACTTGTCTTTTCTTTTTTTTAATGCTGCTATGTCTTCTGGAGGCTCCATGGTCCCTTCCCAGTCACAGGGAAAAAATTGTAAAAATTTCCTTTGGTAGTCAACCTTCTGGTTTGATTAAACTACACGAAAGTCAGTTTTATAAATGCACAGCTCTTGAAGAGATGTGCTCTTACAACAGCTCTATAAACGTGCTTTACGAAACACTCACGTGGGCTCAGCATGCGGGCAAACTCACAAAGAGATTTGCTAGCTCCCTTCTTCCCAACGACCAATAACCCAAAGAGGAAAAAGAAGAAGAGTTTCTTTTCAGAAGAACAGTCTAGACAGTTCAAAAACAGCCTCTGTGCGCTTGCCAGGTGCAAGGGAAACTGGAGAAGTAGGAACCATGGTGCTTACCAACACTGGGATGTTGTTTAGACTTTATTTTTCATACATTCCCAACCTTCTGGAGTTCAGCAAGGAGTTTCACACCCACGCAGCTCTCAGAGAAGGCCACCTCATCCCAAGGCTTCACTGAGAAGTACCACTGACAACCTTCCCATGCGCAAAATCCTGAGCATGGGATTCCAAGAGGTTTCAGAAGCTGAGATGCCTTCAAGGTTTTCGCTCATCCTTCCCCGTTTGTTCCAATGAAAAATTCTTTTGCTTCTTTCCCTGCTTATGATACATGCTCAGCCTGGGGAAGGAGTTGAAGTTAGCACAGGAAATCGCATTCCCTCTTCCCCGCCTTCACGTTTCAGACAAAATGGCAAAGGGTTGTTTATTCTTTCAGGTCAGTGCACATGCTCTGTGCACTCAGGATGACATTCCCTCAGTGGAGACATGTGAGGTTAGATACCATCAATTTATGTTAAATAATCTTAAAATAGAAACACATACGGTGCTGGTTTTAGACGTACTAGATAATGCTTTCACAGAGTCTGGTTTTGCATTTTTGTGTTTTTTTTCAGTGCGTGGGAGATTTATTATCTCATGTTTCAATGGATGTGGTCATTTTCTCTCTGTGGTCAAGTTTACAGATTCTTGCAGGTTCTGTTCCCACCTTTGGGGACTCTGCATTTCCCTCAAGATCCTGGGTCAGCAGGAATCTGTAGAACTCCACTCTGGCAGTGAGCCTGCACAGATGGGAAGGGACTGAAACCACCAAGAGTGCAGGGACAGCACGGGCGGCTGCAGGATGGTTTCTCATGCAATGATCTGGGATGTTACAGACTCTACATCTCTAAGCAGAGTGCTAAAGCTGCACACACACACTATCATATAATAAAGTAAGGCTGTGGCCATCAGATGATATCCAATTTGAAATTAGAATATTGAATTATAAATTACTACGTGCTTAAGACCACCAACTTCTTCAAGTCTGCAGAATTCCACTCTGCTCTTCCCAGCAGCTATAAATATGCCATTATAAAGTCAATACTGGAGAGAGAAAAGATTAACTGCTTTTTATCTTCTCTTTCCAAAGTTTTAGGTCATGATACATGAGCCGGCAGTATGCACTGAAAGCCAACCATGTGCTGGGCTGCATCAAGAGAAGCATTAGCAGCAGGTCAAGGGAGGTGATTCTCCCACTCTGCTCTGCTCTCATGAGACCCCACCTGCAGTACTGTGTTCAGATGTGGGGCCCCCAACATAAAAAAGACCTGGACCTGTTGGAGAGGGTCCAGAGGAGAGCCACAAAATTAATCAGAGGGCTGGAGCACCTCCCCTATGAGGACAGGCTGAAAGAGTTGGGGTTGTTCAGCCTGGAGAAGAGAAGGCTCCGAGGAGACTTAATAGCAGCCTTCCAGTACCTGAAGGGGGCTACAGGAGAGATGGGGAGGCACTCTGCATCAGGGAGTGTAGTGAGAGAACAAGGGGTAACGGGTATAAGCTAAAAGAGGGTAAATTTAGACTAGACATTAGGAAGAAATTTTTCACTGTGAGGGTGGTGAGACACTGGAACAGGTTGCCCAGAGAAGCTGTGGATGCCCCATCCCTGGAGGGGTTCAAGGCCAGGCTGGATGAGGCTTTGAGCAACCTGGGCTAGTGGAGGGTGTCCCTGCCCATGGCAGGGGGGTTGGAACTTGATGATCTTTAAGGTCCTTTCCAACCCAAACCATTCTATGATTCTATGATACCACAGATAGGAAGACACATCTGCAAGTCAAAAACGCTGAAGTTACCAGGCTGCTGAAGTCTGAACTCTGACACTTCTCTGGTCATAGGCAGCATGCTGTTTAACTGCTCCTCCCCCAGTCTTCCAGCATGTTGTAAATTCAGCAAGTAGATGAACAGTGAACAAAAGACACTACACAATAGGCAAAAAGAGATTATGCTTGAAAACACCAGTGCAACGAGAAAAAGAAAAAGTGAGTCTCAATTTAACAGGGTAGTGCTTCAGTTTGGTTTGTGACTTCGCAGCCCCTTAAGTTGATGGTATGTATGAGCTCTAACTTCTTCCCCAATGCACCACAGCCACTGTCGTTCTCCAGCCTTACCTTCCCACAGCATACATGCAGGTCTCTAAACTCAAAAGCGTTAGAAGTGGGAAACGTCAATGCTGGATGGAGTCCAGATCTGATGACACAAACTACAATTAAATGCTTGGCAATTTAACAAACGGTAGCAACTACCTAAACACATTAAGAAATATCTTACAATGCACATGCATCCAGGGACTGTATAAATACTCACTTTGTTGTAACTTACACTCTCCAAAGAGCTACTGTGAACGGTTCCTATAAAGCACACACAAACCAGAGGAATTAAATGCTTCAGCCAAAGCACAGCATAAGAAAACCCTGGCGGGCAGGCTGAATAGAAGCCCATTCTGACAGCCTGGTTTTCCTTTTATTCTACCGTCTTCCCTACCTCTTGGTGGTTCCTTCCCATCATCCATATCTTTAATCCATACTCCACTTTCCTCGTCACCTCATGGAATCGCAAGCCCTCTGGCTACCGACACTATCCTGCAGACAGAACCATTCAGTTTTACGTACGGCCAGCCTGGACTCATGGAAGACACACATTATCCAAAAGCCCAGAGATTTCCAGAAAGACTTTGCTAACAGTCAGTCATCATTCTCCGAGAAGGATGTGTTAATTAGAAACTCAGTACATTTTTGAAGCTTCTTTAAAACATTGTCCCAAGAGCTCCTTGAGTTTTCATGAGGAATAAATTCTCCTGCTTTTCCCAACAAGAGCTTTAAATCTGCTGCTGACTTTAGGTAAGGTTTTCTACAACAAAGGGCATAACATCTCCTCACATTGTCATTAATGCTTTAATTATGAGCGCAGCATTCGCCCTGGAAATACAATAGGAACTCACAGATTATATTACCCAAATTAGGTCCTTTTTTACCCCCCCTACTTGTTTAGAGACTATCCCAATTAATGCCTAACACACAGTTTACAACTGATGCCCACTTGGGACTACATTAACAGCAGAAGATTTGCATGTAAGTAATTGCATCTGAATTCCGTACTGTCCCAGCTTTTGGTTGATGGGCACTTTGCCACTTTGCAGTGAACTCCGTGAACTGCAGTGAAGCTCCTGGGTTTATAACCCCAACCCATGGTTACATGTAAATCTCAATTCACATTCTCTTTTGCCTCTTAAAAGTAGGGTTTGAGCCCTCAGAGCTGTGCAGAGAAGTCTGGAAATATGTGAATGTTTGGAAAACAAAAATGAAGAGGACCAACAAGCACATACTTTTTACATCTATCTCCATATTTTTCAGTAAATTTCATTATTTCTGGATATGCCAGACAGGACAATCTGGCTGCAGAGGAAGGAATTTTATAGAAATTGAAAATGAAGATGTACGGCAAGCTACAAGAACGATGTAAGTACATGCGTAGCTTGCTTTCTACCAAAGTGTGGACTGTGCTACACTCATTTGTAGACTTCTTGATTTAAAAGGCAGTTGGAAGGTAAGACTTTCCTAGGGATCGTTAAATTGGGGAATTTGCTGTTTGTCTGGTCAGTTGTGAATCTTGTGGATACGCTCCCAAATACTGAGGGAGGCAGCAACTGCAGGACTTCTGTTATTTACAGTGTTTGAAAGGGAGAGTTCCCGTGTGCTACATTTAAAAATGGTATTCATGTATCGCATGAGTTTTATCATGAAAATTCAACTACATAAAAGCGTAAGAAAGTACAGATTGTAACATATAAGCAGAAATACACATAATTGCAGTATTGATACTTTGAAGAAAAAAAAGAACACCCACAACCACACAAAATTACACATTTCTTTATCAGACTGGAGTTCTACATACACTCATGTCCAAACGTATCCTTATTCATGCCACATTGAATGAGGCATAAACATTCAGGAAAAGAAGTTCCAAGTTAGAGCAACACTGGAATCTATAGTCTACTTCACAGAGTTCAGATTATCTTCACTTCAGTGAAAATAAAGTGCAGGAAACTGCGATTATCTCTGTGCTTCACACACCCTTACAAAAAGAAACAAAGAACAAAGGGAGAAAGAGTGAAACACTAAGCACAAATCCTGTCTGGTTCCACACACATTTATACCTGCCAAGCACTGCTGATGGCAAGCCCTTCGGATGTTTCACCCTTTCAGTAAGTGGCAACCTGTGAACTGCAGTCTGGCACAGCTGCATTGGAACAAAACACGTCCTTAACTCTTGCTGTCAGAACACCAACCTAACAACGCGTATACATACATGACATAAATGAGTATTCAAC
The DNA here is from genome assembly GCA_013400615.1 of Syrrhaptes paradoxus. Taxonomy (NCBI): domain Eukaryota; kingdom Metazoa; phylum Chordata; class Aves; order Pterocliformes; family Pteroclidae; genus Syrrhaptes; species Syrrhaptes paradoxus. Next base: position 42,115 of record VZTO01017658.1, read on the forward strand.
ATTCTCTAACAAAATGCCTTTTCAAGACTGAGCACAGTAGTCCATAGTCAAATTCAGTTCAAATTTAGTTTAGTGTATACATCCAACTGTTAAATCTTATCATCTGTTCTACCTTTTTGAGACGATGGCTGAATTCTCTCTGAATAATTCACCTTACACAAGAGTGGTTCTTAACTTCTTTGAAGTCCATGGTCAGGCTGACCAGCACCTACAAGTAAAGTTACTGTGGATAACAAGTTGTACTAAATACAGATGTAATGTGAAGAATATCACTACATAACAAATAAATTGTCATAAACATACACTTTAAAGGGATGGTGTGCCATGTTCGTCCAACCCCCCCTCTGTACCATAGGATTTTACATCTTCCTCTCAGAAATATAAAAAAACAAAGAAGCCTGAAAAAAAAATCTCTATTTATTTGAAAAGTAGATTCACTGAGGAGTTCTTTTGGATTGACACTACTATCAGGTTTCTTTCTGACATTCTATAGTCTACTATATTTAATCACAATCAGCATTTATATTGCATAACTCTGACATGGATCAGAGAGCATGTCACAGCTCTGACATTATACTCAGTGTTGGCTATTTCCACTTCTTCTTCGGATAACAATTCAGTCATCAAATGTAATATTAAATAAGAATTTAAGACAGCAGATGGCATCACTTAGTTATTTTTAACTGTCGCACACTGACCATTTACTATGCAGCATCTCTGAAGACTAGTAAATGGAGCTCTGTGGACAACACAGAAAAGTGACATTTCAAAAAAGAAAAAATAAGATATCACCATTTTACCTATCCGGTCACCTATCTGTATTTAGTTTCATACAGGCATCTTAAAAGATGCCCCAGTTTCCCCACAGCTGTGGCTGCCCTTCTTGGATTCATGAGACACTTCTGAGCCCCTAGGTGAGCTTCCTGCAAGCCATCAGCTGAAGGTATTCGTCTCTTCACTAGAGATGGCTGTGTCTCAGAAACCTGGCAGTGTGACTACAGATTAGGGGTCATTTATACGCTTTTTTCCTCATCTGTTCCCATGGGGATCACTGTTAGAGCTGTATCATGCCATCAGGCACAAATTCACCAAATACTCTGAACCACTATTAAAGGAGCTGCTCATTCAACAAGTCAAGAGTTGACAAAAAACGGCGAATGCTAGAAAAGCTCTTCATGCCTGTTCAGAATGACCCGGATCCAAGCTTGGCAAGTGGCTGCAAAACAAGATCTGCTATTCAATCTTCTCTTTGTCATTTCCTTCTCTGTACATGACACATAGGATGATGTCAAAAATGGCAGAGAGACACATTACCTTTGGGTATTGAGATGATCTATATAAGGGTTTGCAAAGGTAAACCATAAAAGCAAAGCCGCCTGTGCACAGGCTTGAACTGCTGCACAAAACAAGGTAACTCAGAGGAGACAAGTCTGATCCCTTCTCAGAACAAGAACATTATGTTCTCCTCAAGGTATTTACAAAATGGCTGTCACAGGAGTTTGTAGGTGTTCCAGTAAGAGTTCGTCACCAAAAAGGGTTTATTTCTCCAGGTGCCATCCGGTTAGAGCAGATGTCAGAAAGCACAGCCAGGGTCTTCAGCTGCAGATGCCACCAGGGAGCAGCAAGGCAGATGTCCTCCAGCAGCCTGCATGGCAAGATTCCTAAATTCAAAGAGGGTAGCCCATGGCCCAAACCTAGTCCAGAAGTGTCCCTGGTGCTGTCTGACCCTGGTCAATGCCACTGCTAACGGACCCCTCCTGATCTGCGTCCTATTCCACAGGGCGACTAGAGGGTCACCTCAAACCCCGCGTGACAATGTGTGGGAAATGGGGAAAAGGTCATCCAGAGAAGGAAAAAAATCAGCCAGAGTACAGGAGAAACGTTCTCCTCCTCACCCACACACACGCAGCTCTGCTTTTCCTTACCCAGTCCTAACTTCTTCTCTGCTCTTGACTTTTTAAAAGCTGTTCAAGGAGCCAGGCTGTGCGCACTGTCTGCACTCAGAGATGGCAGGCTTACAGAACACTCTGCAGTTCTTTGCGAGGTTGCTAACAGTTCATCCTTGCTCGATGGGTAAGTGCACAAACCCACCAGCATGCTTCGTATTTAGTGTGCATTTAACTGCAGCAAGCAGCTTGATCTGAGCATCTTCTGTCTGTAGAACAAGATTTTCAATGAAAAATTAATTTTGAAAACCAACAGGGCAAAGCAATTTGTGAAGAAGCTATAGATTACTTCAGAAAATAAAAAATTACTATAGAAAATACTCAAAACAAACATGAGAACTAATGAAGAGGTTATTAAAAATCTTTTCATTTTATATCTTTGTAAAGACCTGTGTTTTCCATCAGTGGTCAGATCAGCACATTAGCAGCATGCTACTACAGCACTCATCCTCTTCCTGCTCTCAGCCTAGGGCAGAAATAAGCTTTTTCAGCCACTCAGAGCATGTCATCATACTTTGGAAAAGCAAAGAGAACTCTTAAGAGCTGTGTGGAACAGGGGAGGGAAGAAGGGAAGGAGTTAATCTCTGATACAATAAATTACAGAACCATTCTGAAATGTTTCTTCTTTTTATGGAAGTCACCTTCTAAACTGTTGGCTCTGTGTGCTTTAGACAATACTTTTTTTTTGTCCCCCAAGGGTTAAATTTTTTTCCAACCTGTTTGTAATACAAATTGAATGTCACTTTTTCTCCATAATAGAATGAATTAGACATACAGATCTGATAATGTGAACTGAAACCATCAGCACCATTGCTAATGTCACGATCATTGGTGTTTATACTCACTGTAGCCATATGCTTTCTGCTGAGTCAGCTTTGAAATATGTGTTAGTCCAAAAGGTATTAGACGGAAGATACAAGATTAAGTTCCTAGAAGTCATGAAATCATCAGTAATGTTATCTACAGCGAATATCACCACCATAACGACGAGAATTAACGATACAGCTGCCCACAGTAGCAGAGGTTAGCCTCACCAGATCTCGCGCTGTCCCGTCCTACAGCTGCAGCTGAACAGAACAGACGATACGGATGCAGAAGCTAAAATCTGCAAGTCACTAACTCAGGAGGTCTGTACTCAGTGTCACAAGTGACGTGGGGTAGACTTCAAATTTTAGGTGAATATACATTTAAATACCAAACCATATTTTAACATTACTTAGAAGTCTAAAATTATACGTAGAGATCTAGCAGGGCTTTCTGAAACAGAAGCAAGTCAGCTGCCGAAGCCTTATTGCCACCAGCAGTTATTAACTCAGCAGTCTGTTCAAACACTGCAGAAAGCCACTGAGGACTGCTCACACATTTAGGTGCCTAGACAGTTCCGAGTGGCTGCCCTCTAGGTACAGATGAGCCACAGCCCCTTAGACTTCCTGAGTACTGAAGCCACTCTGCCTGACTCCATGAATTTTGTGGAACCTGAATCTCACGATCAAACTCCATACCATTTATGCAGAGACATGTACATACACAAAGAGAAAACATTTTCTATCATCACAGGGAACGCTCCATAGACATGCCTACATTATTTCCCATCCAACTACAGCAAGCTTTTGAGCTAACCTATGTACATAAAGCATTATATTCTCCCCAGGCTACTTCTGGTGGGGATAAACTGGCCTCCAGAGCTCCACCAGTTCCTACGATGAACCCCTTCACATTCATCTTCCTGCACCTTCAGAATTATTTCCTTCCCAAATCCTCCTCCTCCTTCTTCTGGACTAGTCTTCCCAGATAAAAACAACCACAAATAAGCAGTGAGAATGGATGGTTTCTCAAGTGAGGAACAATCTACTTACACTTGTATCCCAGTCTCAGCTGTCCCAGTTGGTTTGCAGATACCTGTGCCCCAAAATGCTCGCCAACAGACCGGCTGTCTCCTCCCTTCAACAGGGTGCAACCATTTCTGAAAACCTGAAAAATCACCTCCTCCTTTCTGTCTTTTGCAGTGCTTTTAAACCGGTGGTGGGAGGAGCCGAAAGCGTCCCTATCTCGTCGTGTGAGAAAAAGCTTAAATTCCCAACAGAAGTGACTCACCGACATTAATCATACACAGGAGATTGACAGGCACTCACAACATGAAGCTTGGATCCCATTCTCCGTTAAGCAAATGAGAAGCAAATTGCTCAGCACTATCATATTATTTAACTGCCATATCTGTACAATTTTGCACAATGGAGATGACGAATATAAATTAATTGTTTCTAGCAGTGAACTCTTGCAGAGAAGTGTTGCTGAATCTTTTGGAAGAATAAACAGCTGAGTATATTTATTCTGAAATGAATAAGTATCAATGTAAAGATTCTGTATACAAGACATTCACTTCACTTTCTACCTGGTTTATTAAATAGAAAAAATATCCTTCTTGCTTAACCAAGCAGATGCACATCAGAATCTTCAGTAACCAAATCATACTGCAGCTTGAAATACTGCAGCTTCTGTTTGCTTCTCACGGGGAATATTGTGAGGTTTTATTCAATAACACCAAATCCAAGTAGAAAAATCCAAAGGGTACTATTTAGATTCAAGACTACAGCTAAATGTTGGGGACGAGGTGCGTTGAAGAAAAGGAAAAATAATAATAAGAAAAATTCTGTCCTCTCTGAAATGTAGCTTGAGAATGAGAGTATTTATCTTCTTATTTTTAAAAAGACAACAAAGTCACATTTGGAAATATCTACATCCTACTGCATCTACAAAGCAGGGAATTTTCCTATTCATACTATATATGCAATACTGCTCTGTGTTCTTCATAAAGTGGACTCAGGCTTTCTGCATTTCTGGTGTTTTTAAACTTTGCCTAATATTAACTATCCAGCTCCAACAGAACTGGATTACTTATGAAGATTATTCTATTAGCCATAAAAAACAACTGCACAATTATAAAAAGTGAACTACATCCTTCTTGTTTTTCAGGGAATTATTGTAGTGCTCAGGAACTACATTATGATCTGTCATGGTCCTGTAAATTCAGGATAAATCAAGTGCTGCTCTAACATTACCTTGGCATAAAAGAAATCAAGGTCTCATTGCAGTGAAGTGCTTGAGCTATTCCTCAGCTAACCGTTTCTATTAGCATTTAATTACAGGGTGTCTCCTGAAGCTAAGGCACAGCTTTAGCAAGAGCAGCACTACTCTGAGCTAGAGACTTACTCTGTTCAAATCAACACTCATCTGACAAATAGTTTTAATACGCAGCAATGTGTGACACAGAAAATGGCCAAGGATTTAAATTTAGCTCCTCAGCGAATGTTAAAGAATACCCAACCCAGAAATTGTAACTACCACTATAAATAAAAATAAATACTTAAGTACATCCTACTATGTTTTGCAAACATAAGAGCAAAACAGTGAAATTTCCTTCCAGGTACCTTCATAAATGTAAGAGTCCCGGACAAAAATTGGGATCTGCTATACTTTACGCATTTCTACATCTCTAAAGGAAATGTTTGAATAACTTCAAAGCTTCAGTCTGTGCTGGTTCCTCATATAACAAAAAAGCTTTGGATAGACCCCATGTGTTGCTTTTGGTGTCCCTGTTCCCAAATCTTAACAGTAAGGCTCCCGGAATGAGCCAAGTGATAACCTCATTCTCTACAACATGCAGTGTGGCTTTTTGCATAAATATGCTGCCTCAGAATTAGGCTACAGCCATTCACTTTGTGAAACTCTCTGAGGCAGATGGCTGATGAGCACCCAAGCTTTGAGAAAAAAAAAATCCCTGGCTTGAGTTGGTCAGCCAAAAATTGAGGTACTCCAACCACTACTCACTTCTGAAACACTTGGGTCTTCCTGTACATCATTCAAGAAAACAAAACTCCAGAAAGCAGATTCCCAAACTGTCCATGATGCTACATTTAAAGGGTCCCTAAAACGTCAGTAAATTAAATTAAGTTAGCTAGGGAGAAACAAGTTCAAAAAGCAGCACTCCACAGAAAGGATTAGAGACATTATAAGCTGCCATTGCCCCTGAAGAGTAAGCCCATGTCCTCTGGGTAAAAATTTTACATAGAAGACTGGTGAGAAAGTGCTCCTAACTGCTATTCATGGTCCCAGTGCCATGTTATTGCAGTTCAGTGTACAAGAGAGTGCAAGACGTCAAAAAGTCATATTAATAATGTAGAAAAGTTCAGTATAAAGAATATCAGTCTGGATCCTTACAGAAGATCCTACAAAGAGTAAAAGAGAAAAAGGTAAACCTTAATTTCTTATTAGATTCTGAGAGCATAAAGAATGACTATGCTTGATTTTATTTTAAAAATTAACATCTCTGCTGTCTTCTGTGCTGGGTATTAGAAATCAAGTGGGAATACTTCCTTATATCATTGGAGACTTCTGATTAGTAAGAACAAATGAACGATGTAAGCTAAGTTCGTAGCAACACATATGGCACATTGAATACACAGAGCAGAGGGGACTGACCCACGTTTGTGTGAAGTATCTAGCTCTCAATAATCACTCTTAATTCACATGTGGGAAGAAAAAGCCAAAAGGTTTGGGTTAGTGCCTAACAGATACCGTATGCAGATGTTTAAATTTAGGTCAGAGAAACTCCCCAGGCATCCACAGCTCTTCCGTCATGATCAATGAGATCTGCCTCGTCAATCCTCAACGTCCCAGCCCTGCCACACCACCCCCCAAGGTCCACACAGCAGTGATCAAAAAGGAGGAAAGTGCAGAAGGTGGTCTCCCAGAGGCACATTTAGAAGGCCACAGAAGGATGACCACAGCTTTCATTCAAAAACATGGCAACAAGCTCTTCTGTAAAAGAAGACCTTCACAGCCAGAACACTAAGCAGATGTGGGAATATATTTTGGGGGGAGGAACCAAAAACTACAACCAAACAAAACAAAAAAAACCAAAACAACCACCACCACCAAAAAAAACCCAAACACAAAACCCCACAAACAACCCCACTCCCAACGAGTGCAGGAATCAGAGAGATGAGAAGGTCCCCAGTCCTACAGTATTCTCTGACCTAGGGTCTTGTGGCTTTTCCAAGAAACTGGAGTTGGAACATTCTGCCAGGCCACACTGGAGAAGGGTGAAGCTGAGTTTTCTGAGTCCTGTGGGGCTCTGTCTGGCACGCCAGCAGCTCTGTTATGGCACCTGCTTCTCCCTTTCCATTGCATCATGAGGTGAGGCACATACTCAAGGCTGTATTTTTCCCTCCAGAAAACGCCAAGTATATCCAAAGGCCAACTTTGCAGCTCGACACTTCACCCCCTGTTTTAATTCAGCCCCAAGGAAATTGTTTAAGGACAGAAAGGAACCATTTGTAGAGGCAGGAGTAGAAGTCCATGGCCAGCCTCAGATGCAGCCCGCACCCTGCTACTCACCGTACAAGTATGAGTGCATCGTTCACAACCCAGTGCCTAATCCCTTCTCTTCTCCAGATGCTTTACAGCAACTGTTACGCGACAGGCTGGAAGGCAGTACAAAGCTTTTCATGCTAACTCTCAAGTAAACTTCTCTGATTCCTCTCTCTTGTCTGTTTAGAACCATACAGAGGTAACACACACTATAAATAAGACAAGTGCTTTGAAGGAGGCCTCAGATGCTCAGGAAGTCCTTTGCAGTTTGTGGTTCCATCTGTTTCCTCTCGAGTTCAATCTGGCATGTCGGTTTGTCAAGATCTGTGTGATGCTTCAGATATTTTCGATTAGTCTCACTAAGACCAATTTCCCTCCCCTTTAGACTAAACAGAAGTTTTTATTCATGTTATCTGGACTTTTTCACTGATCAGTCCTAAATTGACAATGAATTAATATGGCGAAAACAGAAATGTGATGATCTGAATATGAATAATCAGAAATGACATGGTTATCTCAACAGAGAACTCAAATGAAATACGGGTGTATCTTCCTCACTTACAATTAATTTCTAGCCTTGTTGTGCACACCAAGATACATGCACACCTTCATTTCTACCTAACAAGAGACTCAGAAAATTATGTCAGTAAATAGGAAAAATGACCAGTCTTGATTCTAGTAAAACAAAAAAGAAACAAAAGAAGGATCATGAAGAACTGTAGAAGCAAGCCTTGAATGCCTGAAGAGAACAATTCACGTGAAGTTAATGAGTGCCCAATACAAGACTGAGTAGGGAAGCAACAATCAGAGTATATGAGACCTATTGAGGAAAAGCAGAAAAAGTAAACAAGATCACAGAAAGAAACAGGGTGTCAACAGACAGATCAAAACTCAAAGCATCAGAAAACATGGGGAACTGAAATGAGCAATCAGGTGCAGGAAGGCAGAAAAGAAAAAAAGGCCAAAAAGAGTTAATAATATTTTTAAAAGATAATGTACTATTGAAAAAGAATGACAACATGATATAAAAACTTAGCAGCCTGTCAAATTTTAATTATCTTTTCAATTACTAATTAGGCCTTCTCACTGATTCAATGAAATGACAAACTTTCAAGAGTTTGATTGTTACCTCCCCTCTCCCTTCCCATGATCTGCTCATCACAGTGGAGAACCACAATCCTATCAAAGGGCTGAGTGTCCCCTTAACACTACAGGGACCCTGAGTAAACACCTATCCCACATGAAGAACATGGCACGTATTTCAATGATACCAGCAGAGTAGGATTTTTAGATGTGTTAGTGACAAATAAGCCTCTGAGAAAGTAACCTATCTAGAAGAGAAATTATCTTTCATTTTTTTTCTTTTGTAGCCTTGATTGGAATAATTACTTCTCCAGCCATAGGAGCATCAAAGAGAATGTAACTGACAAGCAGGAGCAGGCACAGCCACAGGATGGTACCCACACGCTACCGGAACAAGTTACACACACACTCATTTGAGGCACAGAATCATAGAATCACAGAATGGTTTGGGTTGGAAAGGACCTTAAAGATCATCAAGTTCCAACCCCCCTGCCATGGGCAGGGACACCCTCCACTAGCCCAGGTTGCTCAAAGCCTCATCCAGCCTGGCCTTGAACCCCTCCAGGGATGGGGCATCCACAGCTTCCCTGGGCAACCCGTTCCAGTGTCTCACCACCCTCACAGTGAAAAATTTCTTCCTATTCTTCATTTCTTCCTCCCAGCTCTCCAGACTGATTTCCTTTCCATCAAATAAGATGCTGGTTGGCCTGGTGACAGCATTGTCATCTCTATGTCACCTTCTCTCCTTCTCCTGTGCACAGCAGCACTGGGACACAGAGAGGGTCAGAGGAAAGTCGGGCATTTCACCCGCAGCCTCCACGGAGCAGGACAAAGCTGTCACAGTGCTGGAAACTAATACCCGGACCAACATGCAAAGGAAGATACCTGGAGCTTTGCCCCTGCTCCTTCAGGCAGAGCACACAGAGTATGTTGTTATTTACAAGCTACAGAGAAAAAGCCATTTGCACTCTTTTCATTTATGCTGGCTTTCAATTACGTATGTTAAATTTTAAAAAGATATAAATGAAGATGCATTGGCCATGGGAACATTAACTAATTTTTGTACTACTGCTCTTGCTAAAATTACTTCAACTGGTAGTTTATTCATTTCAGACAGAGTCTTAAGAGTTTTTGCTCAAATTCAGTGGGAATATTTGTACAATAAGTGCCACAGTGAAATAATGTGCATCAGAAACTGTCCCACTGTCAGTCATGAGCCTTTAATGAGATTCACTATGCAGACACTAGTGCTTACTCTGGAGCAACCTGGGAAGGCATGCATTACCTCTTCTTTTGTTTTCATTTTCGGACTTAAGACTAATCCTTTCCACAATTCTTAATGCTTAATTAAGAAAGAATATAGTGGCATAATCTCTTTTACAGAATCCAGTACTAAACAGAAATGCCATTTCAGAACACATATTGTTACAGATAAGGTATAATTAATATTATGTTAAAATGGACAAAATTTAATTAAATTGATACTATATATCTAGGGAATTCTCACAAATTAAAACCTCCTGTTCACAGCTCTGGGAGAACAGCTTTTTGTATATTGCAGCAGCGCACGGGAACGCACCAGAGCAAACAAAGATTAATTGCTGTACTCTTCAAAAGCCAAGTCTGAAAGGGACATGCCTTGACTTCTGCACTCACAGTCACTAAAAGGCAAGGACAGCTTTTACAGAGCAAAACTGGGTTTGAATCTATAGTAAAAATGTTCGTAGTACCCGAAGTTTTACTGGAAAGAAGAGAAATGTTCAAAAGCAAGGGAACTTCCATTTTTGCAGTGCAGAAGGCGGCAGTGAGAAAATTAATCTTGTGCATTAATCTCAGCATTCCTCACAAGTGACTCAGGCCTGCAGAAGAAAACATTCCCACTATCTGGTTAGAAAACGTCATGTTTTCCCACACAGAAGGGAGGAGAGGAGCCCAAGCAGCACTGGTGTTATACTTTCACCCCGATGAATCTGGTTGCAGACCCTTTTCAGAGTCTCGAACTGCTAAGGAAAATCGTTTCCATTTACCAGCTAAAACTAAGCCAGCCCTCATATGTACAATAACCTTGAGTCAGAGCACCCCTAAACAATTATTTAATGATTTATATTTTATTAGAATAGTCCTTGGGAAAAGCAACTTAGAACCACAAGAAGCAGCGAAGTAGAAGATACGGAGTAACTCCATAGCAAGACGTGTTTACAGAGTTAAGAGCTATAATATCTGCACTTCATGTGGTGACAAGCGTAAAAAAAGCCCACCCAGCAATGAAGAGCAGGAAAGACCTTTGGTGAGCTGGAAGAGGGAGAGAGGTCGGAAACCCATCCTGTTTCTTGTGCCCAAGCTGAACAGCTCCTTTTTTCCACTGGATGCCCAGTTCTCCGGGGACCACTGACCGCACACAGTTCTCCTTCACCTCAGGAAAAGCCAACGTAGTTACCAGCTGGGAACAGAACACGTTCCAAGGGTCATGTTTGCAAAAAGACAGTTGAGTCCTGATGCTTCACTCTTAAACCCTCAACACTTGCAACAGAAGCCAGTGTGTCCTGCTGGGAAGGACAAGCAGTAAGGGAAGTTGCAACCCACTGCTTCCACCCCTGAGTAAGCAGCTGCTCAAACCACTCCCCAGGAAGCAGCTGACACCGGCGTTCCTACCTTGGAGTACTCCAGAGCACGGAATGACCACGCTTTTCATCCAGGAGAGGCTTGTACCACCAGCCAGCTCTCCACCCGCGCACGCTCCTCGGGGTACGAGTGCCAGGGTGGAAACTGCTCCATGCAGAAAGGAGCGGGAGGCCAGTCAGGGCCAAGCCGGGTGCTCAGGGGGCCTGCCTGGAGGGTGAGGGGCTCCTCAGCATCACTGCCCAGCACCCGCACCCCACGGGTCTCACCGGAGATTTGAAGATAGGATCAGCAGGACAAGCAACTGAGCTCTGAAAGCAAATTTACCATCTTCACAAAGCGCATATGGGACAGCAAAGCAGAAGACCCCAAAAATGCCTCCTGTAGAAGCAGGTGACAAACCCCAAAGCTTAACCACTTGCAAAGCAAGAAGGAATCTATATGAAACAATTAAACTGTACAGAACACTTATGGTAAGTAACAGGTTGTGATTTACTCACCTTAAAAGCATTTTCCAGTACAGTCACTCAGCTGATCTTCTGTTTTGCTTTTTATTAATCTGACATGAAAGTTGAATTCAGAATTATTTTTATCTATTTTATTTATACATGGGGGAACCATTTACAATTCAAAATGTTATTTTTTACTATCACTCTGAATGAAAATTACCATTTCAGTCTGAACAGTTTTTCTGTACCAGCTTAGGTCTTTCAATAATTGCTTTTTCACAATCTATTAAGAAAGGACTGAGATTATTGAAAATAATTGTGTTGGCAACCAAGGAAGGCAAATCGAAGAGAGCAAATATTTCAAGTTTTTAAAGCCAAGTCCTCCTATTATGATTTGTACTTCCAACATTCTTCCACCTTCCTTTATTCAATATTTTATTATATTCTACTGGAACAGAAATGTTGTACAAGGATATAAAACATTCTTTCAGTGTTTTCCCTCTCTCTCCATATCATGCACGTTAGGTCAGTTGCCCCACTTCACAGCTCAGCTGAAAAGTTATAACAAAAAAAGTGGAAGAAAAGTAAGTTTAAAGAATGCCACCATAAAACATGCAATTCTTTGCTGCTTCAAAGAAGCTCAAGTTTTTCTACTTCTCACATTAGAGTAAATTATGCAAGACAAAACATGGAATTTAAGTTATTACCAGATTTTCCCATCTATCTCAAATACCTCACTGTCATTTACAAAATCCTTAATCATGTTTGGGTTTTTTTGTTGTCTGGGATTTTTCTTTTTGGTTGCTGTTGAGTGTGGCACAGACAAGGACAAAGTGCCTGTAAGCCATGACCTATTAGAAGCTTTCATATGGAAGAATAAGATAAAGGCTTGTTACTAGCCAAGTGTTTATTTTAAACTGTCAATAGGTTATGAAGAAAACCACAAGATGAAAGTGAGATAACATAAAGAATTATTATATGTCAACTACATTGATTAGACTGATGAGTTTCCAATGTGATTTTAAAAAGTAATGCTTTCAGAAAATACGCATATTGCAGACTTCAAATTATATTAGCGTAAATGAAAGACACTAGCAGTTATTTCAAAACAGAACACAACACATGAAGGTTACTCTTATATTCTTCTAACGAACTTCTTTCTGCTCCTGTCACCAGGTGTTCAATAACACCACCAAAAAGGACAGCCAAGCAGGCACCCACACACATTGATTTCCCATTCATTTTTTCTTTCATCCATAGCCCACTAATTGTCCTCATCTGCACACATGCCAACATGCATATTTACAAGCTTTACATAAGCACCTTTCACAAATACACAGCACATTGATGTGAACCTGGGGAAGGTTTATAGAAAATTTCATCAAGAAATGTACGCATTTCACCAGTATGTCTCACAGCTGCACTAAAAGTTTTCACTGGAAAGATCATATCCAGCAACAGGAATCTTAAACACAGCTAACGTTAACCCAGCAGGGACGAAATGGCAGTCCTTTGGTTAGTTTGGAGTAATTGCTCTTCTAGTGTTTTAGAGCATCTCAACTGTTTTACAAAGGCATCCCTCAAAGTCACTAGCATCCACCTTCTAGAAAAACAGTAATAAAGCAAGCTGTTGATCTTTAATCATTGAAATAAGTAAAGATAATGCCAGACATTCTCCGACTCAATAGAAAAACCACTGAGAAGTGAAGTAAAATGCCACAAAAAGTCAGCAAAAGAGAAGGAAGAACACTTCTGCCGTGTTACATTGGCCCCGAGATGTGAGATTCTACCTCAACTTAAAGAAGCCCAACAGGCTGTAAATGAGGACAGCTAGAAGTTAAGATTTGTCACAATGCCATTATTCTTTACAGAAAAAATAAAATGTGTGATTTCTTTGATCCCTATTTAAAACAATGAACTAGAATGCTTAGAACTGTAAATGTTAAGTAATCCTTATACAGCTCCAGATTTTAACATGCAAACTTTCAAAAAGACCTCTCCAGGTGTATTTCACGCTGTCAATTTGGTTAGTCAGATATTGGAAACTTAGGAGTAGGAATATTCTCCTGAAGTCTGTGGGACTACACACACTGAGTTCAGTCACACAGGATTTTATCTTAATCTTTAATGCTGATTCTCCAGAACTGCCCACATAACTACTTTCATGGTAGATAAAGATGAACAATAGCACCCATGTCCTTTATCAGCGTAATTAACCATTACTCACTTCTTCCATTCAATGAACACTGACTGCTTGATCTAAAATAATCTCCTGGCCACCTAACAAAATACAACCTACTTGCTCCACTGCTTATTCAGGGATCTTTCTCAGGAGTCTTGTGACCTGCTCCTCACTGATCTCGTCCCTTACCCAGAAATACTTCTAATCCACCTAACCTGCCTGGATGGGCTCTACATTCTCCTTTCCCCATTTCCTCCTCTTAGACTTGTTGACTCTCTTTCAACGTGTCTTCTTCCTCACTTCCTTTAAGCCCATACTATGTGTTTGTAAATAGTACGTACAATCGCAATGTATTAACAAAAAAGGATAATTACTTTGAAAACACACTCATTAACCTCTCAACTAATCCTACTGTTACATTGCTTCCCCTGCTCCTACTCTTCTCCGATAGCATTCTGCAGCAGCTGATTTCTTTAGTTTGAAACATGGGCAGACCAGGCAGCTGCGGCGGCATCGCCACTGGGTGAACTCCACGCTAAGATTCCAGCCCAGCAGCCTGTGCTTATGCTGCAGCCCCGTAGTGAGTAGGAATTAGGTCACCTTTTAGTGACAAAAGAACAAGCCCCTTTTCACGTATCACAGAGTAAGAGCATTTGTAATGTACGGTAACTACTTCATAGCCAATATGCAGCAAAGTAACATTGATTTTGCTTACATTTCAAAAATGTAAACTCTTCAGGAAGGCTATTTTAGGTCGCACTGTCACTTAAACCAGGGATCTTCCTAGTACACACCTTCTACCACCACTATTAGCTGCTTTACATAGTCAGAGAAATGTAAAGGGATGTCACTGCGAGTGACAACCAAACCTCTTACATTATATAATGGCAAAAGCATCAGACCATATCCATATGATGAAATAATTTTCCAACTAAGACACAATCCATTAAACATCTCAAAAAAGGCCTTATTTCTGTTATTTAACCTTGTACTATCTTTGTCTTTTTATGAAGGAGACTAAAGGTTAAATATTGTCATCTCATAAATAAGGCAATAGAACCGTATTGTAGGTACTTCAGAGCAACTAAGAATATCTTAATCACTTTTCTTCTAGGATTCGCCCTTAATTTGAGGTTTCAAGAGTTATACAGCATGTCAGCAAAAATAATGCACTGATGGGGATACTCTGACAGAATCACTGAAATCTGCTGCTGCCATGTTCTCAGTCATTTAAAAAAAAAGAAAAAAGAAAAAAAAAGATACAAGACCTAAAATAACATTTAACAAAAATCCTATGGTTTATTTTCAAATACATCTTTCCGTACGTGCTAAATAGCTCCTGTCTCTCTCTGTCATGGAGGTATTGGACAACTTGGCACTTAGATGTGAACAAAAGAAAATATAAAAAGGTCCCCCAAATGTTCAACCCTGCAAAGGTCCGAGTGCCAGAAAGGCAAAAGGTTCCCTGGATGCTTCGTGCTTAACAAGAACTTTCCATATCTCTCAGGACTGAGCCTAAAAGAGCTTTTTATTTCTTGGTGACAACCCATTTAATGTAATCCCATCTCCTTGGTTATGTATTCTGGGAAATGAGAGCAGTGTCCTCTCTTCAAATAAATCTTTACCTTTCCAATCCACATAGTTCTGTGTGTCTTTTCAGCCACATACACCTACAGCTCACTTTGCACAAATTAATGTGACCTTCCCATAAAAAGCTGGATTGAACGTCATAAAGAATCAACAAGCATCACATAAACTCCTTGGAAAAGCAAAGCTCAGTATGAGACGGAGACTCCCTGCTACCACCCCACCCGGCAGCGAGAAGGCAGAGGCCACCGCAGCTGCTGGTCCCCAGCACCCCAAAGCTACGTGACACGTTCCAAGGCAGCAGCTCATGTAAATATTTTGAATATCACATTCACAAGGAACGTAACTGGGCAACTGTGTGCACCACCGTTATGGAAGTTACTCTGAGAGTCAGACGCGGGTTTTATTAGAGCCAATGCTTTCTGCTTCCCTGCTGGTGGAAACTCCAGGGCTAGCATACAGCCAAATTTTCAGTTTCTCTCTCATTTTTCAAGTTACAGAGCAACACTTATGTAGAACATCCTAAAAATTAGGTGGAAGACAACTGATTTACAAGCACTTCTGATAGCATTGGCCTAAATAAGCCTGTGGTCGTCCCTCAGCTTTCCCCAAACCCTACCAAAGGAGGTCGCCCGTTCTCCTCTTCAGCACATGGGGCAGCTTCAGACAGACCACATCCTTCTGCCCTTCTCTCTCTTCTCCGGTCTCACTCCACATCTCCCCTTACATACTACAACCTGCCGTTTTGTCAGCCTGCTAGCTCTCCTTTTCCCTTTAAATCCCATACACCCATCAATCAGCCCTCCCGCCTCCCACTCGTGCCTGGTGCCACCTCGCTGTGCCTGTTTGGAAGCCCACACGTCTCTCCCCTCGTCTCTCGCCGACCACAGCAGCCTCCATGTGTCCCGGCTCCCCAAACCCCCACAGACCAACCCCGGCTAGGGGGGAGGAGATGGGGGATCAAAGACAACCAGATCATCGACAACCGGCTTTAAAAGACAATTAAGAAACACGCTTCCAGCACAGCTCTGTGTGTGCACTCAGCAGGTCCCGGAGATAAGGCAGCTGAGGAGACAGAGTCTCTCCTGGACGGGAGGCTGTCTGGAGGGGGAATTACAGAGCGAGGGCAGGGCTCGCCCTCGGTGCTGGGCCTCTGCCAAAGCCAGGCCGCGGGATGAAAGGACCTGACCTCTGAAACTTGCCCGAGGATTAAACGAGCTTCTTAACATTGTGTACGAACGGAGCTGTTTTGATTGTGGTTTGCCGTCCTACTAGACCGTAATAAAAAGTTTTTCTCTCAGCGTAAACCAACGCGTCATGGGACTGCACGCACATTTTCTCCGTGAGCATCTCCTCAGTGTGATTCTCAACTGTCACATCGACCCCTCAGCCTACCAGGGAGGGACAACCCTCCCAGCCCACCCGCAGGTCAGGCATGGGCAGGTTCTTGTTGGACACCATCATGATGATCAGTCAGGTCAATATAAAAAACATTCTTATTACACATAAACCTTTAGTATGACAAGAATCCTTCAGACATATGAGTAATATGAGGAGTAATGGGTATAAGCTAAAAGAGGGCAAATTTAGACTAGACATTAGGAAGAAATTTTTCACTGTGAGGGTGGTGAGGCCCTGGAACAGGTTGCCCAGAGAAGCTGTGGATGCCCCACCCCTGGAGGGGTTCAAGGCCAGGCTGGATGAGGCTTTGGGCAACCTGGGCTAGTGGAGGGTGTCCCTGCCCATGGCAGGGGGGTTGGAACTCGATGATTTTTGAGGTCCTTTCCAACCCAAACCATTCTGTGATTCTGTGATTCTATGATATGTTTTTTCTTAATGATCAAAATCTCCTCTTCCCTAACTTGACTGTCATCAGTGATGTCTTCTCAGAGGTAAATGTGAAGAGGACAACAGGCTGGGCTCCAACAGCATTACCAAAGAAGATACAGATGTGTGAGAAAAGGATAGTTGTTTTGTTGCTTCTAAGAATATTTTAAGTCATGGAGAGTCAAAAGAAGATACCATAATACCACCTGACAGAAAACATCACGCTGCCTGCAGAGCAAATTTATCATCTTAACTGACAACAGATGGGGCCGATCTCTTTACCCAAGGTGACAAGTCACAAGCAGAAAGTGTATTGCTGTTTCAGCACCCCACCTCAAACCTGCTCGTTAGTTTCACTAACAAAATCTATATTGCCACAGTACTCATACTCTCACAAGGGGCTCCCATTGCAGCAATTCCTAAAGCAAAATCAAAGAAAAAAAAACCCCACAATAAAACAACAAAAAACCCTAACATAGTAGCTGGATGATTTAACTGATATATGCCAAAATAGCCTTTCTTCCATGTAATGATACACTGAGCCTGCTCCTGTTAGTTATAAATACATCAAACCTAAGAATAATCATGTACGCTGCCAGAGTAAAGAGGATTTTGTGTACGTGGCAATCAGCCTTGGTCACCTTGACTGAGACACTGAGGGAACAGCTGGGGAAAAACAGAGAGGTATAAAGCGCTTTTATAAAGATACAGTGGAAGAGTGAGCAGGGGATGTTTAATATTAATTTCATTCTACTGATTAAGAGATTCTCTGATGGACTTGGGAACACAGCCACTGACTGGAGGAAGCAGTCCCAGACGGGACAGACCAGGCTGTTTTCTCATTTTGAATTCCAAGAGGAGTGTGTTACTGCGACAAATCAGTGTCTGTGAGCCTCCAAATACCCAGTGGGATACATGTGTTTGGCAATATAACGGAACATCAGTGCCCCCCAAACTTTACCCATGTGACATTGCTAGCTACCGATGGTCAAACAGAAACACATTCTTTCCCAGCTGGAAAGAGGATCGTTAAGTCCTAGCTCCCAGGAATTCAAGGGCAGTCCAGGTTAATGTGTGAAGAGGACCATGCACGCAGAAGCAGAGAGGACCATCTCATGAGCAGAAGACAACTTCCTGAAAGATTTGCTGCAGGTTCAGTGAACACTAAGCAACAAAAGTGAGCTTAAGGGAATACTTCAGCTACTGAGCATCACTTAGTTATGAACATCTCTATACGGTACCAAGGGGTCTTGCATGCAGTCAGAGTTGTCAAGAGCTGTAATAAGCTCCAGTGGAGCTAAGGTGCTAGAGGACTGTAAAAGAAAAGTGGAAAGTGAGGTATCCACAGGTGTAATACTTTCACTGTAAGGAGAAATTTGAAGCCTGTTGATCAGAAACAACTGTCCTTCACACACGGGACAGCAGTGAGGAAAACCTTTCAATGGGAGCAGGAACCCTTAAATGGGAGAAGAATGAAACTCTCCTCCTCCAACATGTCCTTATCTCATTTCGTGTATCTCTGTATTTATGACCAGGCTTCACACACAGGTATTTGGTTTGGTCCAGTTTTTGTAGATCCCTCTGTGGAATACAGACAAGTACTAGCAGTTCAGTCCAACAACTTTGTGAACATCGCATAAGATGAATGCTGCTCAGATGAAGTAGAAACACCCACGGTAGAAAAAGAGTCCCCTCAAATATTAATAATTTCTCCATCAGCATATATAGCCCTGGCATGTTGCTTGTTCTTGTGCACCTCCGAGAGTGTACACTCACAGCACAGAACACAGCTACGAAGAAGTAACAAAGCACCTCATCCTCCAAAGCATAAATATTTGTCTGACTGCTCCTGAGGAGCATCCAAGACAAAAGAAAAGGCTCTCTCCCCTTTCTGCTGAAGAGCTCAGCATTCTGCTCTTTCCTCCCCTTTTCCTTTCACCGAGTGGAGATGGTTGGTCCAGCTGGTCCTCAGCTACTTCAAGACTTCAGAACTGGTTCATTTTCTTCCAACAGCTGTGCTCTTCGTCACTACAGGTACACACGGCTCACCCCAACAGTCTGCCGTTAGAAGACACTAGCAAGCTTCCCGGGGATTTTACTACCAATTGAAATGAGAGTTTAAAAGTATTTATAAGTCCATCTGCTTTTTGGACCAAACGGCTATTTTTTGGAAGAGTTATTGAATATTTATAATTGTTAATGTATAGACTCAGGCATTTCTATTTTCTACTCTTTATCTCGTAGTTACTGTGTAAGGCTGCCTGTTGATAAACAGCTAAAGCCAAGTCTAATTCTTTATTATTCTGGTCAACATTTGGAGCAAAACTGTGGAGTTTCCATCCACCTAACTCAGGGCCACCTGCATTTTTCAGGACTACACCAACACCACTATGAGCCTAGACATGACTAAACCTTTTAAATGCTGTACATCTCCGAGATGAATATGTCTGCTGGCAGAAAATCATAGGAAGAAAAAAGTTTTACATATTGAAAAAGTTTTACATACTTTTGTATTCATTTAATTACTTTGGCTCCAAACACAGTGGCAATATCATCTGTTTTCATCACTGAGACAAGGTTATACAATTTTTTAAAAAAGAAAAAAAAATTGAATTGTTCTTTTGACTTTCACTTCAAGGACGGGTTTCAAGGTGTGAGTGTTTCAAGGTTTTTCAGTGTTTGCCTATTAAAGCGACTCTTTCATGTACTGACATTATATGGATAATAGAAGTTTTCCTTAAAAGAAAAGAAAGGTCGACTGGAAAACCAGGCTTATAATTTTGACAGTCTTCTCCATTTAGAAAGGTAGAACTGCATCTTTGCATCTGACGGAAAAAAATAATTAATGCCTTTTTTAAAGCATTGCGGTGTAAAGGTGCAAATAAAATGTTAGAGAGCATCTTTGTCTTTGTTTCAGAACATTATTCCCATTTTGATAAAGATTCCACAAGACGCCTTTCTTGTCCACATGCAGGATCTCTTGGCCCTGAAACATGCACAAAGCTTTCCAGCTTCCTTTATTTCATAAACATGAAAACACAGAGTGTTGAGCTGCAGTCCAGCACAGCTTACATAGGAAGCTAAGAGCAGTGAACAGGTACCACGTCTGCTCCTGAATCTTACCAATTTTTGTTGGTTTACAAGCAAGTTTGTGGGGGCTTTCCTCAACATGAGTGCCAGATCCACACTAAAAAGATATAAAAAAAATATATATAAACCACTCAGGGAAGTGGTTATATAATAGCTGTGGATTTACACTGGATTTTGAGAACAAGACCAATTCTTCTTGTGTCAGAACCTTTTGGATACCAGCTCACTTTTTAGTGTAAGGTAAGACACCAAGGCACCAAGGATACATGAAGCTTAGCACAGAACCAAGCTTGTGTATTCTTACCTATGCTGTGTGTACAGACTGAGCACACAACGTTGATTTCAACCCTGGGACCATGCTTCCTGCACATCACTACAGGTATGTCAAGCAGCCATTATCAAGCTCAGAGACCAGCTACAGATGTCAAATTCTGCATGAGCTAACAGGCACACAGACTGCCCATGCCACCTGGAGGACAGTGTAGGGACGCTGCACAAAGGTACGAAACCTTCAGGACAAAGTTGGCAGACCTGCTAGACCTCCAGGGACACTTGGGCACAATGCGAGAACTGTCCAGCATACAAGCCAAATGCAGCAGGGCCACCGGGCTAGAGAACAACTTTGCGGAAAAGGTCCTGGTTCTGGCGGACAACAAGCTGAGCACGAGCCAGCAACGTGCCCTCACAGCAAAGGCGGCCAACAGCTTCCTAAGCCGCGTAAGCTGCATTAGGCAAGGTGTCACCAGCAGGTCAAGGGAGAGTACGTCTCCTCTCTGCTCTGCCTGGGTGAGACATACCTGGGAATAAGGCGTCCAGGTCTGGGCTCCCCGGTACAAGAGAGACAGAGACTTACTGGAGCAAGTCCCCCAGCAAAGGGCCACAAAGATGATTAAGGGACAGGAGCACCTCTCATATCTGGGGAGGGTGAGAGAGCTCGAGAGGACAAGCCATAGGGGGGTCTTCTCGACATGTGGAAACACCGGATGGGGACAAGAAGTACAGACTCTTCTCTGTAGAGCCCGGTGACAGGACAAGAGACAGTGGGCACAGACTGAAATCCCACTTAAACATATGAGAAAACTTTTTACTGTGAGGGTAGTCAAACACTGGAACAAGCTGCCCAAGCAGCATCTGCAGTCTCTGTGTCTGGAGATATCCAAAACCCGACTGGACACAGCCCTGAGCAACCTGCTGGAGCTGACCCTGCTCTGAACTAGATCATCTCCAGAGGCACCCTTCCAATCTCAACTATCCTCTAATTCTGCAAAAAAATAAAGAGAAAGAAAAAAAGATAACTTCTAATCTCTCCCTAGTGCAAACCATATTAGACAGCACTTGTAAAACCAGCAGGAATGCATAGAGAGAAATCCAGCTAACAGTGCCACTCACTGAAGTTTATCAGTAGACTCAAGCGAGTTATTACTTTCATTCTCCACCCCTCCTAGAGTAAGAAAAAAAATATTTCAAACCCATCAAACAACTTCTGTCAGATAAACAGGAACTTTTATCTACAGTAGTTTACGGACCAGCTGAGAAAATAAGTCGCAAAACATCACTTAGAAAATCAAATGTGTACATTGTGCTATTTTCCCCAAACCTTCAGTGTCAGTCTCGGATTTTTGAAGAGTATTAACATGCTAATTTGCACATTGTTGAAATAAAAAGTACCTATTGTAATAAATAAGTTCACCCCACAGAATATTCAAAGTTATTATGAAAACAATTTTCTTCATAATTTAAGATGATAGCACAGACTTTTTCATTACGCAGCATAAGCAAGAGTGCTGGCTGCACATTATATTCTATCTAAACGTGGCCAATAAAGATCACTGCCAAAAGCAAGAGCTCTCCTTCAGGGGACAAACAAAAAATGAAATAAGAAAGAACATAATAAAAACATTTGCCTGAGTAACTCATTACCGAACTACTCAAGAAATTAATCAGCTAATAAACCTTTCTGTTTAAAAGAAATCCATCATGCATAAGATTTTGTTTTTGTATTTCATGCCAATGATGAGGCTGAGTCAAAGAATTTAGATTTAAATCTGAATGTGAAGTTGCCCAAAACTGTGTGGCTGGGGAAGAAATCCAAGGAGACAGTCTGGTCTTTCAATGCAAATCGAAGAAAGCATTCTCTAAATAAAACCTGACATTTTCTAAAGTCACAAAACAATAAGCCAGTCCGTTTCTTCCTTTGAGGAGCTTCCATTTGTCTCACTGCCTTGAAATTCCTCCCGAGCAGAGTGGTATCTTCCCTTTGGACTCAAGATTATTGATGGACAACTCCACTCAAAACCCACAAATATTGACACGTATCTAATCCCAGAGCTGCCCTGACCAAGTCTCTTGCCCTGCCCTCTTGCCAGGACACTTTTCTAGGAAGGCTCTCTCCTAACTCAGTAAGGCTCCTAACTACATTTTTCCACTCTCAGGGACTGAAACGTGCAGAACTAGTTGACTGCATACCCATGGAGAATGGGACACGCGACTTTCTCTGATGCCAAAGCAGCATCAGCTATTGATGTCCACCCAACGTTAAAGAGAGGACAACATGAACAGATGTCCTGAGTCTTTATGCCTTCAACCAGGCTGGTGCCCCTTGCTAACAGAGGTACAGGGGATGAACTCGTCCCGGTTAGCGAGCATTTATCCTCAGCTGGATTTACCTGCACCCTGCACTGTCTGTGCAGTGGCATGGCATGTTAATAATTATTAGCAGTAAAATCTGAGGAGTATTATAAAGTGGCAAAGGTTGTTCTGCCCTCCACGTCACGATTGCAAACAAAGTCAATGCACAGTTAAAGAGCTGCTTTTCAAAGTCTGGTAACAAAGCCATTTCCAGAGGTAAAATGAGACAGACACCTCAGAATGCAGTGCTGGAGTGCCTGACATACCAGCAATTTTTTGGGGGTGGGGGTGCAGGGACCTGCAGACTTTCTCAACTGACTCCTGTGAGAGAAGAAACACTTCCAACCACGTTAAAGGGATTAGGATCAGAGGCCTGCAGAGAGAGGTACGCTACAAGCCACACAGAAATCAAACATGTTTTGAAGGTTCCACACATAATAGGAGTAATGCCAAAAATGTTATCAGGATAGACTTTACTGCATTACATTTATTCATAGCCAGCTCACAGCCTGTTAGCAATGCTAGAGAGCAGCCTTGGCTAAGCCAGGGCCATTCCAGGAGAGTTTCACAGATGAGAAGATGCATTAAGGGATTTGACTTACAGGAATGATTTTAACATTTTGCTAATCTAAGTGATACTGCATTAAATCCATGCTAATGCCTAAATTAATAAAGTTTAGGATAGGAAAAAGAAAACAAGAT
Source organism: Syrrhaptes paradoxus (assembly GCA_013400615.1). Taxonomy (NCBI): domain Eukaryota; kingdom Metazoa; phylum Chordata; class Aves; order Pterocliformes; family Pteroclidae; genus Syrrhaptes; species Syrrhaptes paradoxus. The sequence continues at coordinate 65,598 of VZTO01017658.1, forward strand.
TGCTGTATCAGCTTGCAAAGGCAAGCACCTCGTGTCCATTAGCCCAATATAGGTTTCATGACAAAGCCACACACTGAAGAGGACGGCATTAAACCCAGCGACAGCTAACGAAGCACAGTGCCTGGTGGGAGCAAAGTTAGCTCGAGTGTGCAACCTAAGCACAACAGCTCCCAAAGGGAAAAGTGAGACATGTAACACACGCAGGAAAGAACGAAGTTGTCCTAGAGCAACAACTGCATTTTTCTCTTTGTTCAAAGGTTCATAGGATTTGGCTGCTACAAAATAACCTTCAGCTAAGGAAGCATTCTCAACGACAGGCAAATGAGCACTCTACCATCTGGAACCCTATTAGCAAATCGTACACACCAAAATCCAAAAAATCCTCCATCACTGCATTCTTTAGCAATTCACGGAAGCCAATCATTGAGTGTTTGTAAAACACTCTTCAAACCCTTGAGAACCCAGCTCAGCTCTGCTTATACAATAGGAACACATCATATGCTCCCCAACCATCTGAACCAATTTTAGGGCAAAGAAGTCATGAAACTCATCAAACCTCCAGCTAATTTCTATGGAGCTTTGAACTTCTACTGATGTTTCTAGTTTCCATGTCACTCCAGTCCCTCTCCTATTATTTAATTCTGTTATTTAATTACTTATATAGCACCTATTATCCTTAGTTATCAGCCATCCTTCTCATACAGCCTTAAAAGGACTCGGTTAGGTTTGCAGGGTGAGGGGGAGGAGAGGGGATTCCTTCTGAGTGCACTATGTCAAAGCTGTTAGAAGCCATCAGCTCCTGGCCTCTCGATTCATTTTTAAACAGCAAATTATGAAAACAGTCCACATGCTGTTTCTCACTAAATTCAGTTTTACGATGCTACTCACAGCAAGAGACAGAATCTGTATTTTGGTGAGAAAGAGTAAAGTATTCTATAATTTTTCACTTTAAAAGGATGCAAGAATCGCCGGCTTCTTACAAACTTGACATATTCAGCACACACATAGAAAAATTTAAACAAGTCCTTTTAAGGCTGCATAGCTTCTGTCTTTACAAAAAAAAAAAAAACAAACCAAAAACACACCAACCCTCACATATTTGCTGGACTGGGTTGCTAGCGCTTCCCAGGGCTCTCCTCTGTCCCTCTACAAGAATTATACCATACACTGTCCCCATACGTATGGGGAGAAAACGCCATCTCATTCCTCCCCAGAGGGGAAGGGGTGGCCAAGTGACATTTCCTCCACTCAGCAGAAACCTTAAAATAAGTACATTTTAAAAATAATATAAAGTACCCTACAAATAGTAAAAAAAGGAAAGTGGGATAAGTGGAACTGGATTAAATCATTGCACTAGAACTACAAGCTCTTCTTCTGCCCCAGTGACACTAAAGCTCAATCTTCATTTTCCTAATGAACTTGACTACAAATCTTTGTTTGCTTAAGTTCTGCATTTCCTGCCTTCATCATATTAATGCACTTTAAAGCCCAGAAGACTAATTGATACATAGGATTTTCTGTCTTAGAAAGTGATCTGCCTCCACCGTAAATACATTCCATTCAATAAAAAAGTCTAGAGATGAAAATATCTTGTAACTTTTTCAGTTTTTATGTCCTCCAGCATATTTTGTCTCCATGGATACTCAGGGCTCTATTTTTCATTTATTCAGAGTGGACAGATAAACACAATGCTAACAGTCCTTATACACAGAAACCACCACCATTTCCTTCACACAAATTGAAACTACTGAAGTTGTTCTTCTGGAAAAAAAAGAATACTTCTTGTGGACCCCACAAGTCCTGTCAGAACAGTTATTTCCTATTCCAGACAACACTTTCGACGACAGAACACGAGAAGAGGACGGTGAGCACCACTCGACTGAGAGGTTGTTAGAGGAACACCCTGCTTCCATAGCAGAAACCTCCTAATTGCTAACCTGAGTTTATTTATGCCAACTTTATGATTTATCTGTTGTCACTGCTGTGCTCTAATGGAAATAATTATTTTTCTTTTCTGTTTATTCCCTTGATACAGTCATTGAGAAAAATCACACCCATCTCATCTTCCCTTCCACTAGGCTAAGCAAAGTCATTCTTCTCCAGTCCTCAAGATGAGAGTACCTCAATTTCCTTAAATGTTTTCTTACAATTCCTCCAGACATTAATTTCTCTCTCTTTAACATGGGGGCACTGAAAATGTACTCAGATTCCCCGTGACACTCTACCAGTGCTCTTTGCAATGGTATAAACACTTCCCTTCCTCTTCCAAAAATTTAACACCTGATACATTCCACAAGGCTTGTGACGAGGGGCAAGGAGGGGCAAGGAGGGGCAAGGAGGGGCAAGGAGGGGCAAGGAGGAAAAAGCCCACTCACTTTCCAGAAATGCAACAACCATCAAAGAGAACCATCAAAATATTCTGTCACAATCTGGCTATGGAAAAACTAAGTTACATTTTTCTTTCATCTTCCATTCATCATTTTTCCTTGTCTTTAATAACTTCCATGTTCTAAAGACTTTCACACAACCAATGTCAGAATAATCAACATATAGCTGCCTGAGTCACGTTTTTGCTTCTTCTCAACAGCAAGAAATACACTTATTATTCTCCAATCATATGTGAGCAGCTCTGAAATGACTGATCTATCAAAAATCCTTGAGATCAGATTTTAAATTTTATGTGTCAGTCCCCTACGATATTTTGAGAAGATGTCCAATGACACAGTCAATGCAACATTTGCAGAGAGAGCGATATATTTTACAAGAATAATCAATATAGTTAGCGGAAAGAAAAAATACCCAGGACTTGTGACCTAGTGGCATTCTTATGATCCTTTACGGATGACTGTCACACAGTGCTCAGGATTCAGGAAGACTGGACACTTAGGTTTTACTCATAAATCAGATTCTTTTTTTCAGACACTCACTTAGACAAATTATCGCAGTTTTAATACAGTACCTCCAATCTAATCACCGCTACGGAGAGCGAAGGCAAAGAACACAGCTAGTTTGGAGATCATATCTAGATTATTTTTAAGGTATACTACACCTTCAATGCATCATGCCTTCATTTCAGTCCTTGTTCTTACGTCTGAAGAGAATTTTTTGCATGCATCAGCTTCCTCTGTACAGAACTCAGCTTGACTTTTGACACTGTTCACAGAACCCATTAACTTCCAAGCCACAGCTTTCTTTGCAGGATCTCTGCTTACCCTTTATTCTGAAGCAGTTAATCCTACATTTGCATTTCCAATAAAATATTTTATGTGTGGTTCTGACAGTTTGAGGACTCTGGATGTTTGGGGTTTTTTTTTTTAAATTATGTCTTCCCTGATCTCTTTAATTTATTAATTGCCTTAATTTCTGGTTCTATTTTGTTCAACTTCCTATTTGAAATGGATTAAGTGTTAAGCATTTATTCCACGACTGTTTTCACAGTCAGCTCTTCCACAAGGTCATTCATACATACCAAAACTAAGCCCAAAACAGAGTGATCTTTTCTTCAGTAACTATTAGGGGAAGAAATATGTTGACTACTACATCCAGAAATATCCTTCCTACCATTATTAATAGTATCTTCTCCAAGAAATAAAAGTTTCCCATAGATACGTAGCTCCCAGCAGTATTTCTTTCTCTAGCAACATTAAGGACTCCTACACCAAAGCTGAACTTGGCATCTACAGCAGTCTCCTAAAACCATCCCACTGCACCTCACATCTTAAACCTGCCCAGGAAATGTCAAGCAGGACAAGGAGGAGTGCATGGGTCTTTGCTCCACCCCATCAACCAAGAGGCCTTCCAAGCAACCAATAATTGGAATAACCTTCTCACCACCCTGTGCCATTCTGGCACCACATGAACAGGTTGGGAAGAACAACTATCTTTGTTGCTTATTTCATTCAAAATGCACCCAGAATCCATTTTTAAAGCACTCTTACTAACAGAGAAATTGAAAACTTCATCAATTTCCCCAAGCTTTTTAAAACTTCTTAAGTTAGTGGACCCCTCCTGACAAAAAAAAAGTCAGAGAATTAGCCAATCTGACCTAATAGAAGATTCTTATCAATATTAGACAGATGCTTACAGATGGACATGTCTGAAGACTATTTTTGATTTGGCATTTCAGAAGCACCTCTTGCCTTTGTAGTATAACAAAGGCAGCTTTAAGCTATGTGAGTGCAGTTGTATTTATTAACACTTTGCATGAGTCACTATTTCAAAATGCCTTACTCTGTCCTTAAAATCATAGAATCACAGAATCCTTAAGGTTGGAAAAGACCTCAAGGATCATCAAGTCCAACCATCAACCCACACCACCTAACTCACTAACCCATGTCCCCAAGCACCACATCCACACGTTTCTTGACCCCCTCCAGGGATGGTGACTCCACCACTGCCCTGGGCAGCCTGTTCCAATGCCGGAGCGCTCTTTCCATGAAGAAATTTTTTCTAATCTCCAGCCTAAACCTCCCCTGGTGCAACTTGAGGCCGTTTCCTCTTGTCCCATCACTTGTTCCTTTAGAGCAGAGCCCAGCACCCCCCTCACTGCCCCNAAGGCCTTGCTCAAGTCCAAGTAGACAACGTCCACGGCCTTTCCCTCATCCACTAGGCAGGTCACCTGGTCATAGAAGGAGATCAGGTTGGTCAAGCATGACCTTCCTTTCATGAACCCACGCTGGCTGAGCTTGATCCCCTGGGTGTCCTGTACACGCCGTGTGAGCACACTCAAGATGAGCATGTATCTCCCTTGAACATTTTGCTAAGCACTACTAAAACTTTACAGCCCTGAGGAAAACGACACAGGTGAGAGCTGGCACACTAACACTTTAAACAATGAGGCATACATAGATCTGTTCCTCTTCCTCCCCATTCAGTCATGACATGGGAAAAAAAAGCCAACCTCACCCTTCACCTAATGTAATGTCATCCTTAGAATTTTACGAGTACAAATTACGTTTCACCCAGAAAATGCAACATAACCCTGGTGAGCATACACAGCACACAGGGCCACCGCCTAGCACAAAGATACGATTTTAAATCTTAAAAGTACAGCCATGTAAGAGAGAAATAAAGTCAACATGAAAATTTTTAAATTAACTCAGTTTGCAACTTATTTTCTTTAAACAGTATGTATTATTCCGTGCCTTTTTAATTGTATGCTTTGTTTTCTCAAGTTTGGCAAAACAGAAAGAACAGCACCAGTGAAGTGAATGAATTCTGGAAGGGAAGGGGACTGAAGAAGTTCACACTACTTCTTTTAAGTTGTAGTCAACTTGGTCAAACACACGTATCAGTTCCCGGCAGGAGTATGATTTTCCCATTGACAAGGTATCCATAACTGTTGCTAGGGACCTGGCAAAGTCGGAGGCTTCCTTCCAATTAAGCTGTCCAGACAAAAATCAGTTATTGTCACAGTGGTGGTGGTGCAAACAACAGAAACCTGTCCACACAAGCAAATGTTTCCCCACAGCAATGAACATTGCTTCATTACTATGGTTTAACTTAGGATTTTACTGATGGTAGGGAGGCTTCTAGGACCTTCTTCTAACGTTGCTACTCCAAGTGCCAGGAGTTTTTATACCCCAGGGGCACCAGCGCAAGGGCGGGGGGCTCCAGCGGCTGCGAGGGATCAGTGCTCGGGCCACAGGTTGGCTTCTAAATACAACGGCAGCGGGGTCTCCTCACCTACACCCTTCTCTCTCTCATCAGTACTTTGCCCTGTTCTTTCTTTTTTCATCCCGTTTCTACAGTTTTCTGTCTCCCAGCTCCACCTCTCCCTCTTCTGCCCCTGGAACCAGGAGCCAAGCAAAACACACTTCAAGAGAAGAAACTATCAGAATGAGAAAGATGAGTTCTGTGCCCAGCTCCCCTCTTCTCCTCTGCCCATGGAGGCAGCAGATCCCAGTCTCCGAGGGGATGCTTCTTCAGAGGAACTGCAGAATAAAGCTGATTGAAGTATCTGTTTAAAAGATGGGAAATTAAAATAAAATAAAATAAAAAGCCATGAGTTGAAAAGGTCACCAAGGGCGGTATACATCCAAATGAAGAACGCGGCAATGGTGTCAACGGCTAAGCTTGGGCTCCATTTATAGTTGGAGTGGGGGAAGAATCGGGGCAGAGGACGTTCTCTCTTTGACTTCAGGACATGAGCTGAGCTCCTACCACCCTGCTCTCCCAGGCAGCCATTTGCTTCCACTGTGCATGAAGACCACACCTAAGAAAGCAACAAGCGCAAAGGAGAGTTTTTCGGTAGAAGCACCGAATAAAGATGTCCATCATGGCAAAGAGCCACCTCCCCTTCCTCAGCCAAAACAAAACAAAGGGGAAAAAACTTGGATAAAGTCCAGGGCAGCAAAAGTGCAGTTTCAGCTAAAAGCTCATGTTGCCCCAATAATAAATTTAGACTAACACAAAAAGACGACTATCAGTCACAGAGCTCTGGAAGAGCCCTTCAGCTGCAGGAGTGAACCGAAGCAAACCTACTTCTGAGACGCAGAGCCCACTGTGTTTATGGGAGGGATAACGCCTAGCTGTGTGCAACAGAGCGGGGCAGGGATCCGCAGCCCAGGACATCCCCCGTGTCTTACATTCCTAGATATTGGCCAAGTGGAATTTTGCTAAACTTCCCAAATATTTTCTTTCCAAATACATCACTTTCAAGCTTCAAGCAAGTATGAAGACTTACAGGCTCAAAGACTGATTTTCTTCTAAAAAATTACATCAAAACAGAACAAATATGCTGCTTTGAAACCTTTGGGAAAAGGATCAGTCCCCTAATTTGCCAAACATGTGAGTAATAATTGCGCTAGCTTGTTTTCAGAGTGCATTTTGTTTGCTATTGCCATTCCTTCTGAAGAAGAAACAGATTCTCGGGGGAACAATAATTAATAGACTCAGTCAAGAGACCATTTCCTCTGGTCTCTCCTCAGCACTAAATCGCATCAGTCTCCAGAAAAGAGAGTAAAGTGTGAGTGCTAAAAATGACCTAAGCCTATACAACAGGGAGGAAGATGTGCACTGAAGCAATGGGGGGCATCTAAAGGAGCTAAAGAAAAGCTGTTCTTTCTCTTTTCTTTTTCCATTGTACAATTTTCCTTGGTGCTTAAGTTATACCTACCCAGATTTACTCAGACTAGAAGTACATGTTTCAGAAGTCATTTAGGAAGTAATTTAAATACATTTAAGATGATATAAACCTATGGGAAGCGTGAGCCAGGAAACTACGAAACACTCCTGACACAAATATAAAAACCTGGGACTAAGAAGTGGCCTGCAGGATCCCCAGCTTAAGGTCAAATGGCAGACACGGTTTTGATCCTGAAGCAGGGAAGAGGTACACAAGCATCAAAAGAAGGCAACAGAAAGCAGGCTGTCAAAACAATTATACACCCTGAAAAATTTCTGGATAACTAAAATTTTAACTGAAATTATTTTTGTTGAAAGACAAAAGCTATCACTGAAAGAAAAGAGGGTTTAAAAGAAAAGGAATTCACAGAAATAATTGTCCAGAACTCATGGGTGAGGTCTTCAATAACACCAACACTGAAAATACCCCAACAGTCAATAGTCCCAACTGGGTATTACGGCAGCAAATCTAAACTTGCAACAGAACATGGCACACTGCTCTCTTTCTTTACAGGATACAAGAAATGCCCATACTCAAAGAAAACATTTCAGAACAGATAACGGAACTTGGTCTCGGCGAGGTAACTTAAGCATCTTCTAGCAAGGGAGAGTTTTCTGTTATACCCTCAAGAGGCCAACCCGCAAGCCTCGCTCTCTAGTGTGGTGGCAACGCTGGTGACGTTAGTTAAAGACCAACCATCATGTGGCGATGAGGTTATCCACAAGGTTACCCAGAGTGAAATACTTCCAGCAGAGCAGAAATAAAAGAACACTATATCCAAACATAGCAGTAAAACACACACAAACATATAACCAATATATTGTCAAATATATACACAAGAGAAAGATACAAAGCAGACACGCTCGTGATTACAATGGTCTCCTTTCCTAAAGAAACATCTTCTTTCGAGTGTTGTTGCTCGCTAATACGGTGGGAAGGTAGGTCTGTGTCCTGGTGCAGCCTTCACTTACGTCGGTGTGTCAGCAGGGTTGTTTATAAACCAGAAAGATTTATATGAATGTAAAACTCAAAGTGTTGCTCTCCAGTGATGCTGAGCAAACAAAGCTGCAGCTCAAGTCTTTGGGAGGTAACAACCTCCAGGACTAATGAAAACCAAACCATTCGTGATCAGTTGAAGACTCAGGATTCACCAAACCCAAGAGGACAGGGTTTTTTTCAGCCCTTTTTTGAGTGTCAGCACAATTTCTATACAAGGAACTCTTTTAAAGTGTCACACTCGCTCAGACAGGGCACGCATTGAACACCGGTGCACACTGACCAAAGGGGCGGTGGGCTTGCAGCACCTGCCTGCTACGGGCAGGACAGAGCTCAGGAAGATGCCCAGCTGAACCCTCAGTGGGACTGCATCCACAGTGACCACCCAAACACCATCCTACTTTCCTCATTCAAAACAAAAGAGAACACTCCTGCAGCTTGTGGTTGCTCTCAGCAGGTCAATGCAGTAGGGCAGGAACAGTCCTGACCTTCAGCCTTCACTAGATTTGCTCATTGATAGCCACCGTTGAGGCTGAAAGCACCACTCATAGGGCTGGGACCATCTGAGCTGTGTGCAGTATGATGTAAAGAAACCTCATCAGAAGATGTAAATATAACAGGTGACAGGGAATACACAGCCATCTGTCTCCCCACTTCCACTTCAGGCATAGAAGCCCTTAAGAGACACAAAGGAAGCTCATGTAAAAGCAACCTCATCTGCCTGATCAATGCAATCAAAATGCCTGGTTTTTTATCTGCTTACTTTAAGCCAGACTGAGAAATTGAACTTAAGAGTTAAATATTTGTTTAAATACCTAAATATGCACTCTGATGAGTCAGAGTATTTATTGTTGCCTTGCTCCAGTCACCCTGTTTTAGCTGCATTCAAGCTTGCTTTAAAATATATCCACAAAGATAGCTAGAGGCCATTTCAAGCAGAATTGCAGAATATGAATAACCAGACACATTAATCCCGTATGGTAACTGCATCAACTACAGATACTTATCCTAGAATAAATGTGACCTCTTATTTTCCCCCGGCTTTTAAATCCTTGATAGATAAACATTGATTATAACGAGTTACCAGAAAACTAGTTACCTCCCTAAGTAGTTTGTTAACTAGTTACTAGTAAAATAGTATTACCACTAATTGGGAAAAAAAAAAACAAAACACAACAAACTTTTATGCCAGAAACCAGCAAGATGAATCACCAAAACCATTACAAGGCTGTTTGCCAACACCAGACCATACATGCTCCCAGCACTGTTATCTCTGATGCACCAAAACGCAAAACAACCTTTACAGAACAAGCTACGTGTCAGCTCTGCTCCTATCATTTCATACATTCTATTTCAATAGGAACTATGGAACTGACATGCTCAAGAAAGAGAAGGGGAGACATAAAGGTTACCCGAAGGATCTGGTATGGTTGCTCAAACAGGGGTACACTCTGTTTCCGACTTGTAGTTACCTAAAATAGCTCTAAGGTGACAAGATACGTTTCAGATCAACAGTTTGCTTTCAAATGTTCAACTCCAGCTGTGTGCTGACTGCCAGAGAGAAAATAAATGTTTGTAATTCCCTTCTTAAAGAAAGAAATATTTTTAATGCTAGTCTCTCTAGTAGAGAATAAACTAACAGATCAGTTTATACAAAAAGAACTCCAAAGGTCTGCCGTACACATCGTCAATTATTTTAAATGAAGTCTATAGGACATTCTGCTTTAAAAAAATCAATAACATAAATAGGATTAAATTTATTCTGATCACAGAATTACTGAATTCCTGAGGAGTGAAATATTGACAAAAGGTGTTTGACAAAATCCTGTGTTTTCAATTCTAATAATTACATAGGACACAACAGCAGCATACAAGGCACTCTAGAGAAGGAAGAAGACCGACTATACCACAATTTGAGTTTTCATTACAAGTTACTGGCTGGACTACTTGCAAAAAAAAATTATTAAAAAACCCAACCCAGATTCAAAAGTCCCCTGAGCTTCCACAGAACCTAAAACTAGCCTCAGAGGTACAAGTTAACCCAATAATTCCTGACAGATGATTCATATGCCTGTGTGGAACAAAGAGGTACCACGTAAGATTGTTGGGCTTTTGTGCTGGGGAGTGGAGGGGGACACATGGGGCTACACACACAGAATGATGCAGCAGAAGAGAGGACATGTATAAATGGAAAGAGGAAACGGATAAAAATTTATTTTAAACAAAGACCACATAAGTGATCCTGAGAACACTGAAACCATCCTCCCCCGTGTCAAGCAGCCATGGGAATGTCGGGATTTTCAGAACCAATGACTGAAATCTGCTTTCAGTAAAGATCGAGTTTGGTTTTCTCCAGACCGCAGGGTGAGCAAAGTTCCAGCATTTCAGAAAACTTCTGATAGAGCATTTGTAATATATCCTGTAAACAAAACATTCAGCTCTGTAAAATTAAACCTTGACTTCACAAGGTTCACAAGACTAACACACACAATGCAATGACAGCCCATACAAGCCAAGGGGAAAAACAAACGGAATCATTCGAGTGTCAATCTTCTACCTCTTTGCAGCTGCAGCCCTCCCAGCACAAGTGAATTGAATTCCAAAGCCCACCTTGGAAAATGACACCAGCAAAATTAAAGGAAATATAATTAACACAGGAGAACAGCATGAAGATCTCGGTTCTAACGAGCCCAGCTTGGAGAATGTGTACGAGCAAATTAACTATGAACACACAGAACTTGGGAGAAGCAGAAAACCCTGCTGTTGCTTATGACTATTACTGAAAGGGATGCTCTCATTTGCAAAACCTCACCCATTAAAGCAACTAATTATCAATAGCCAACTGCATTATATTTAGTTTAACACCAAAGACATAGCGACATCTAGAAAACAGATTAAAAAGTGTGAAAAATCCAACAGAAACAATACAGGAGCTGACTTCTCAGGGCTGACAATGTGCCCTGCACAGTTTTCATTAAATTGTTGTGGATGACTTGCAGAGAATCTGTATTTCACAATGGGTCATTTTATCATTTTCTTGCAAGAGACAGAACTTAAGAGAACTTTCTTTTTTTTTAAAAAAGCAATAAACTAAAAAAAAATCCTCAGGAACATGTTACTAAAGGAAAGGAATTCAATGTTTCTTCTTCAGTTGTAATTCCTTCTTCAGGCATGAATTCTGCATAAAGGGCAAGTGATTTAAACAGCTGGTGCAAAATAAACCCAAAGAAAGATGTGAGTTAACTCTGCTTACATGCAAGTTAAGGTAACAGGTTTCATATTTGTAGTCATAAATTATAATTGTAAGGGTTTCCTGGCAGTAATAATGCTTGGCAAACACTTTGGAGTTATGCTTAGAGACAGGAAAAAAAAAAAAAAACAACAAAAAACGCAACAGAAAAACAGCAGCTTGCTACCCATCAGATGTGCTCTCTGTGTGCATTTCAGTTATTCTCGATTTGCTCCAGGGACAGAAATACTGCCCTTCACCTTTTTCAGCCCTGCAAAGAGAAAAGGAGTTGCAACAGCATTAAAAGAGTTTTGCTGCTATTGGCAACACCATGTGAGAAAGAAAAAAACCCACCACAGTCCAAAAGCTTCCCATGGCTCAATGTACAGAGGACTGGCTCCTAGCAAAGGCAACTTTTCAAATTCAGCTGGGAAGACCTAACAGCCACAAAACAACAATAAATTTGAGAACCCAAAGTGTCGCTTTTCCCCCATCACTTCATAGAAGATGTCCAGACGCCACTAGGAGATATGTAAAGGCACCAAAATAGATCTCCCTTACCTGGGCTTGAGAAAGCCTGCCCCAACGCAAACACAGAACGGGATGACTTCAAATGGATGAAGGAAATGCATAAAGGAAAAGTCACACAAAATGGTGTGACACACAGTATGGGAAAACCCAAATTCATTCCACTGGAGGAAGGGCCCCCATCTTTACTCTAGTTCAATCTAGCAGTCACACTACCACAGCTTTAATTTATAGCCAGAAATGCTGCTCTGTCACTGAAGGATTTAAACACTCTCCAGCCATGATGTACCCTTCCAGAAGAAAATGCATCATTCTGTTCGGCATCACTGACAACAACCAAACTCTCTAAATTAATGCAGAGAGACTCAGTAAATGGAGACGCCCAAATTTCTTACATCAAGGAATGCTTTCAAAGACTACAGTGCTACCAAACCGTTAGAGCTTTGCAAGGGCCACTGCTGCTATCACCAATGCCTGTGCTGGGACAACTGTTCTCCATTAGGGAGCTCACAGCAGGGAGAACTTCCCCTCAAAAAGTGATTAGCCAGAAGGTAAACCATCAGCAATCAGAAAGCACAAGAGCATCTCCTCTGCAAATAAACGTAAGCAACACACACTCTCCTTGTTGTATTTAGTAACAGAAACATTTGACAGAGTAATGTACAATTCCAGAGAAGGGCTGTACAGTTTGCTCTCTTTCACCCCCTTTCTTCTCTGTGATTCTGACAAAGATTAACTCTGCCCTGTTGCAATATTTTTATCATCTTAAATTCCCATAAATATAGAAATTGACATTGCTTCACGTGTGCTTTGCAGTGTGCTTGGAAAATTCTGACTAAAATGCAGATGCATTCTGGAAGAAGACAGGTGAGGGGGTGATATAGTTCTCAACTTTGCATTTAATTAGGCTGTCTTCCTGTGGCCTGAGACTGACTTTCAGATTTATATCCATCTAAATCAGACCTCTTGAATACCTTCCAGGACAAGAACAAGCAAAAAATAAATCCATAAATATTTCTAGAGGAGTTCATATTGATGCTCCTCATTAACTCTGAAGGCAGAGCCCATCACTAGTGACTTCATTGCTTCTAGCCAGAACATGGATCTGCCAGCTGGCCCAGGCACACAAAAACAGAGCAGCCCAGAACCAGCAAAATCCTTGCCTTCCAGAAAAAAACGTGTGTCCTGAAGCTCAACAAACTGAGCAGGAGGAGTTCACTTACTCCTGAAAAAGAGGGGCTACGAACCTCCTCTGGAGAACAGAGTGGTGTTAAATCCAAAATTGCCAGGACATGCCGAGAACAGGATGGGCTCATGGGTTCGCACACCATCGCGTGGGAGCAGGTGAAATCTGCTGTTTGCACCTGGATGGTTTAGACTTCTGCACATCACACGCGAGTGGAATTGAGAGCTGCAATGCTCAGCTATGCCGTGGTACTACCCGTGTCATTGCCAGCAGCAACCTCCTGCTGACTGTGCCTCCAACAGCTGCCCCGGGTGTGCAGCGCCGCGGCAATGCAACTCTGAGGTTAAAGGACCCAGGTCACCAGCTCCCTACGAGAAAGCATCCTCTCCTGTTCCCGAGCTGGAGAGAAGTGTTAAGATGCACTGCCTGTCACCCCAACAATGCTGAGAGCTATGTCAGGAATACCTCCAGGAAAAATACGCCACCAAGATACACACATCTCCTCAAGACCTGAACATCTCGCGTTCATTGCTGGAGAGGCAGCTCCTGAGGTTCACGTTTACTTCTCATGGGTTGAAACAAAAGCCCCTGTCCCTGCTCCCACCCCTACCTTCACAAGGCATTGCAGACAGCACAGGAAGCAAGAAATTCAACAGCTGCAACTCTGAAAGATATCCACCCCCAGGAAAAAGCCGGCATGCTCTTTCCCTCCTACCACCTGTTTCTAACATCTGTCCAGATGTGCTCGGATGCTGGAATGGGCTCTGAACCAGAGTACAAAAGCACTCACAAGGGAAGACCACAGAAACAGGCATCTGGGAGAGGAAGCAACCAGCTAACCAGGGGGTTCCCCAATCACCCAGAGATCTCTGCTTGCAAACCAACAAAATCTCCAACCTTCTGCCACATGTTCCTCCGTACCGTACTCCGCACTCCAATAAACCACTCACTTCAGATCACTTTCATATAAATGGAGGATACTGCCAACATCCAACACGTGCAGCTACAAAAGGTGACTTTAAAGGGGTACAGAACCACAGTATGCAGATATTAATGACAGCTGCAATGATACAGGACACGAATTATTTACCACAGAGGGAAAAAAGGAAACATCTAAGGCCACAGTACCAGTGAAAGGATGTTTTGCCCAGAGGGTCGCTGGAATGCGAGACAATTTGCCAAGGGAAACACAGGGTGTGGCCTCAGCACAAAGCTGGACTCAACATCTGTTTCAAGAGCAGAGACATATTTCGGTAAGAACAGCACCAGGCTGCAAATACCTATGGTTTTCTTCCTGCAGTTTGCTTGCGGGTTTGGTTTTTGTTTTGGTTTTCATACAGACAGCACTATGTACTATACCCATGCAAGACCCCACCTGGGAAGTATAAATATATTTCCAAGCTTTTAAGCAAGCTTAATATCCATCTATCAAATGATGATCTTCAGATTCTTTTCCACAGCTTGTGCTTGAACAACAAAGTCCTTTGCAAGCCTCAGGATATTTATTAATAGGACCAGACTGGAAAAAACACAGTAATCGACTCAAATGAGAATTTCAGCCTGCGAGGATACTGAATCCACACACCGAGTCACGTATAGATGAGGATAACAGGAGCTTTCACAAGCTGAGGGGCTAAAGGAGAAAATAATGAACATTAAACACCACCTAATTTAGGTCTCTAAATCAAATCTGACAACTCAGACAATGCAATCAACTCTCTAAACACAGAAACCTTTGCAAATATTAAACTCTTATCAAAATCAAAAGAAAATACCTGTAAGTTTCAGGAGATACAGACACTCGGCCCTAAGTTTGGGTGCTACACACCCAAAATATGGGTGTTATGTACCTATAGACATACTTAGCCATTCAACATGCTCGACTTAAAAAAAAAATATCATCTGCAGTAAACAGAAACTGTGAAGAGTGGCTTTAATCTAGTGGAATTACACAACCTTGCAGCAGTCATAAATTCACAGGATCATCTACCTTCACATCAGCGCAGCGAAGGTGACGGATAATCAGATTCAGATAACACCTTCTATTTTTATGCACAATTTTATTTAAAAGTAAACCATTCAAGTGGACGATGAAATACCAAACAGCCTCCAGTATAATTTCCAAAGATTCCTTCATCTGCTTCAAAAACGTAAAGCACTGAAGTATGAAACAGCAGCAGACTGTCTTACAGGTAGTTGTGATGAGCACCTACTCCTCCTGCATACCTGAGGGCACCGCAGCCTCAGCAAACCCAAACTTTACTTACATTGCCCTTAGCAACTGAACACCGCTCCCATCTATTTAAGCAGCATTGTAGCATTGAATTCCCCATTAGCCATTCCTAACAGGTTTTGATTTAGGAGAGGATATATTCAGGAAATCCTTTTAACTGTGCACTGTCGATAACGCTTCGATAGTAATCATTAGAAAGAAAAACATTACTTATTATTCTTTTTGAGTCAGCCATGCCCGATAAGACTCTGATATCTCCCAAAGGAGCATTAGCATTTAACACCCTTTAGAGAAACTCGGTGTGAACCACGTGGATTTGTCAGCCAAGGCTTGCTACAGAAGGTTGTCAGATTCTCTCTGTAAGCAATACAACGCATGCACACCTCCTTCACTCCCTAGACACGAAAAAGCCATTTCCCTGCACAGAGTGAAATTTTTTTCCATATTCTCAAATGTCACAGAAAGGCAGGAACAGTGTGAAATTTGAACTCTTGAGTACATCTCTCCCAAGCCCCTGAGAGTTGGGCTGTATTTCTGCTGCAGGTACAGCTATTCTATCACAACGAGAGCAGCCCTTGCACGGGGACACGACTAGGTGAAGGTCAGAGGCACTTGGCAGAAAAACAAAAGAAGTTTAAAGGTGTTCAAAAGAGCCTGTAAGCAGGACACATAAAACAGATTGCTGCTTAGGTGTAATTCTGATTTGAAATTTAAATTCTAAATAAATTAAATTTTGAAGAGCTGTGACAAGCAAAACTACTTGACTATTTTTAAGTAAATAGAAACAACTCTTTCAAGCAAGTAATCTCCTTCTTCACATCACTGTGCAGACACTCGGGCATAAAAGGTAACTGATTAGCAACTGAAGATAAATAAATAGAAGCAACTGTCTAAATGTATCTGTGACCTCAATCATCTCCCATCTACACAGCTTCACTCTTCAGGCTGAAAGAAGTGTAAAAACACACCTGCAAATTTCAGAAAGGTTCTGGGAAACAGAACTGAAAAGCAAACCGTCAGCCTGCGAGGGGAATATCAACCACATGGAGTCCAAGGTTTTTACTTCAGGGCAGTTCTGTACCACACCACCTTCACATCTGAACAACTCCTCGAGGTCAGCACGTGCTTCCACACACTAGTTCCGTCAGGAAGAGCAGTACTTCTGCAGAAACACAGACTGGAGAAGAGCCTTGCTCAAAAATCACCAAAAAAGGACATGACAGAGACAGAAATCCTCAGTTTGCGTCTTGTGCTTCATCTGCATGGCTAACCCTCCTGCCTGGCACAGGTTGCTGATTTTGGCCAGGCACAGCATTGCTTCTTCAGCACCACGAGCACAAACCCTCATCCATCCGGCAGCTCTACAAAAGACTATTGCTGCTTGATTAAATCGCCTCTGAGAGAACCGCAACCAGCATAAATGGTACCAGGGAAGCCTACCGCCATACTGGAGGCAAATGATCGAATAAAACCCCTTAAGCTCCACTCCTGCGGAGTTTTATTGAACAGTATCTTTGGAAGCACTATCACGAGAACTGTAGCTGTGCTGCGGCGAGAGGAGGGCGAGCGGTGGTGGTGCGTCTGGCTGCCAGCCAGGGTGAAACCACAACAGATCACTCTAGGTAAAGACAGGCAGAGAAACCGAAGGAAAGGAAAGCTGTACATCCTGCTGTCTGTACACGGGGTGGCCCCTTTCTCCATACTCTATTCCTGGGCAGTACCTGGGAGCACACTAATACCATCGCATTCCTGTGGCTCTGCATCTGACCCAGCACGCCTTGCCAAACTGAACCTGTATCTGCCCTCGTCGCTTCTCCCATACACCAGAGAAAGGACGTGAACACCCCTGGGGGTGTGGAGAGCCTCAGGAATACATTAGGATTTCAAGTGTGGTAAAAAATACGACCTGATCTGAACTGAAATCTACTTCCTGCAACTTTTTAAAAGCTGGTGGCACACACAAGGGCTCTTTGCTTCTCTCTTCCCCTCATCCTGGCTCTCCAACATTAACTCACCGCCTCTTTGCACAGCAGATCAAAGCTGGCTGGACTCACTTCAGATTCCATCAACTCCAATCAAAGCTTGGCCTTGGTGTTCACTATTGAGCGACAAATAATGCTCATTTCTTCTATTTATAGATACTCTTCAGAGATTAGCAATATAAGCACTTTCACATGTTGCAAAAGTGTAAACGTGAATCATCACTGTCACCGCGAATTTCACCCACATGAAGGATCGGGCACAACAGCGATCGGAAATCATATTCCTCCAGCGAAGCATCCAACATGTATGAGGTCAGCGTAAGTTCCTGATGACTAAAATCTGAGAGCCAGATGCCAGAAATTTGACATTTAGTGATTCCTCTACTGCCAGTTGCCTCTTCTGTAGCTTCCTCTTCTGAGCAAGTTGGAAGTTTTCTTCACAATTTCCTAATTTGAAAACAACACCTACAGAGGGATTTAATTTTTTTGAACAAGTTAACTCCGCCTTTGAGGGCTCAGAACACGAGAAAATAGGCAGCTGCCTCCCACAGAGGAGAGATGTTTAAGCTTTAGAGCCTGGTGGGCAAGAACTTACTCCCATGCTGAGCACTGCCTGCATCCCACGACCTGTCCTCCAGCTCACCAAACCCGACTGCAAACGTACATCACGGCTGATGGGGATATGCACCGGTCTGGGCTGCCCCTGCACTGAATACAAAAAAAATGCCCGATGGGAAGAGAGAGAAACCAGACAAATGGTCTAGGTGAAGGCAGTGCACTCATTAGTCCTGCAAGACAAATTACTTGTAGGATTTGCTACAACCGCTGTAATAAATGTGGTCTGCCTGCGACACATAGTTCTGTTGTTAAAATCCATGAGTGGCCGAAGGCTTGAATCATCAGGCAGCGTGTCCTGAAATCTGAAAGGGAAGCAACTATCCTTAAAACTGGATTCTTGCAAAACACTAGCACGGCTATGGGTGGATGTCAGTGCCTGGATCCTCCCAACAATGAGATTCCTACAGCTCGAGCTTACAGCTTTACAGTGTCACCACCAATCTCGCCATTCCACTCGGAATTATTCTGCAATCTAGTTTTGTTACAAGCAACAATTAATATTACTAAAGTACAATACTGGAGGAAAATGTCTATTAGCCTCTTTTGAATTCCCTCTGTGCTCCAGAAGGCATTCTGCGGTTTACCAGTGTCATGGTTTCCCTTGGAAATAGTTTCTTTTGTTTCCTCCATCCTTCCATGCGCGCTGATGGATTTAAGACGGTAAAAACGAGCAGCAAGGCTGCTCACCCCACAGCCAAGGGTCAGCGGGGCACAGCCTGAGCCGACACACAAGACAAGACAATACCCCAAATACTGCTGGAGGCAGGGAAAAAACCCTGATTTTCCCAAAATACTTTCCAACATCTGAATTGGAGGTGACCTCATTACCAGTGACAGATTCAGAGGCTTAAACCAACTCATAGTTGTGTTCTCCAGGGACCCACACATCCCCTCCACTCTGGCTGCCAGAACTGCTGGGTTTTGGCCTCGTGGAAGAGTCTCGCATTCTCTCTTCAGATGAATCCCCCGCAATATCCTGCAGGTCCCAGCAGCCACTTCCAAATCCCAGCTCTTCCCCATGTTCTCCTGTTCCCTGGTTAAGTACAGCCAGAGTTTCCTCACCAGGGCAAATGTCCTTTCCCTTCAGGGAAATCCCTTCTGGTAAATGTTTCGAGACAAAACAAGATTAAAGATGCTGCACCAAGATTAAAACATCTGTATCCAAACCAGATCATGCTTGAAGCTTCCTGCTTTGGACCACTGAGGGGCCGGCGGGTTGGGCAACACCAGAGGCTATTTTGAGTCTTTTTGTTCACGTATGTAAAAAAACTACATTTCAGATTACCCATGGATCTCTTACAAAGTAAGTACAATACTGCTTTCTGGTGTTTTAGCCAAAATATGTGAAGCAGCTTTTCATTCCCACTGGAACTACTACTAAGATTTAAAAAAAAAAAAAATACAAAAAAAATTAATTCAGGAACCAACAGGAAAAAATCTCAAGTCACGGAAGGTGACCATCTCTTTTAATGAAATCATTTGAAAAATGTTCCTGGAACATCTGGAGATCTTAGTACCAGTTATAAACACCACAACACCAAAACCAGCTTGTAAATCAGAGTGAATTCAGCCAGATGATTAGTGGGCAGGTAAAACTAACCTAGGTCTAAAAATTAAAGGGTATAGCTTGACCAGGCAACATACAGCAAGGATAAGATATTATTTAACTTTCTACAAGTTTTCATTAAAATGCTATATAGAAGTAAATATTAGAAAGGGAAGAGAGGTCTCTGGGCTGGTAAAAAGATATTAGGAGAAAAAAAAACAATTATGTGATTCAATGCAAGCAAAAAGCTCTTTTTTTTCTTTCTTTCCCCCTCCCTTTTTTTATAACTACTCTCCTTTAGTAAAATATTTTTATTCATTTTCAGCTGGCTGATTTCTTTTGACTCACTTTTCACTGAAAAAAAAAAAAGTATTTCAGATGGTTAAAATTACCTCTTTGCCTACTGGAGCTTTTTGGTGATTCAACAGCAATGCTGAGTTCAAAGGGTAAATGTGACATAGCTATCCATCATCCCACTCACACTTACATACGTTGGATCAAACACGCTACAGGTTACGTGATCATCCCCACAGATGTTACAGACTTAAATTATTAAGTCTTTGTTTGTATAAGCTATGCTTGCAAACACATGATGACGCTCCAGGAATCGCAATGACATTCCTGCTGGGTCACGGCTACATGAACACGTTGCACTGGCAGCAGCCCACTGAAGAGCCAAGGAGATGGTACAGAGGACCCAATGTCCAAACCATGTACATTTCAGAAGTTTACTCTCAAGCTGACTCTAGCTTGGTCCTGAGGCTTGAATACCTTCCAGGCGCCGGGGAATACCAGGACCACATCTCCCGGTTCAGTATCACCGGAACAAATGCTGTTTCCTGCGCTCCAGGACTGCCCCAAGACATCAACCAAGGCACACAAGCAGGAACACTGGGAGATTTCCTTCAAAAGCACACTGCTGATATGAACCAAGGTGCTAATGCAGACACTTCCTTATGCACTTCTATTAAAATCATTAAAATTAAATTATCAGTCCCAAAAAGCAGAAGAAAAGCCCACCACAGAAATCACTGTAATTTTTTATGCCAATAAATTAATTGCTATTAAATACTATAATACTGTATCATTTTTGTTTCACAGTTATCAAAACAATCCAAGAATTTGATCTGTATTTACATCATGCAATTATTCAAAGTTAACCAGAACTGTACTGAGTTACATTTAAGCAGTAATTACTAAGGTCTCAATCCAATAAAGCTCTGAAGTGTTAGCTTATCTTCAGGTCAACAAGCATTTGATTTCAATTAGGCTATTCATAGACTTCACATCAAGCACATGCACGGATAACGCACAGCATCCAGACTCATATTCCCTAAACAAACCAGGAACATCACCTGCAATAGTCACTTACCTCTTAGATGGATTGTTACTTAATTATTAAAATATAAAATAAAATAGTAAAAAATATTTTAAAATAGTAAAAATGTCCTTAGATGCCCAATTTCCCCTTCACTGCAAAGTCCAGCAACCAAAGAGCAGTGGTTGTGCAACAGTGGCAATGGTCATCCCCGACGGCCGGCCACCCTTCGCATGCCTGCTGACCTGAACCTAATGCACTATCTGCTGCTGGCTGCGGGCAAGAGGATGGACTGACACCCAGCTGACAGAAACAATAACGTGCCTGCAACTAGCAGTTAATGGCAGACTGACAAGCACAATCACAGGAAGTAATAAAAGTTTCATGGAGCCAGCGTGCGACGTGACTGTCACTGGTCTCCTCTGTCTCTAAATAGGAACTCGGCACCTACCCTATTAAAAGAAGAGGTTCCAATTTATTTGATGCGTGGTAATTAGTTTTCCGGAGGCATGGCTATCGCTGCTCATACATGACACAACAGTTATTTGTTTCTGTATGACTGCTTTAGAGAACCCATCACTGCCTTTAAAAGCTGCAGTAGCTGAACGCAGAGTTCATACCTGCAGCCGCAAGTATTTGCAAAGACAGACATTACCCCAAAAATACAAATCACTTCTACTCTCAACTGTTCACATAAGGTTCAAACAAAGGCATAAACAGAACCTTAAATTAATGGTCAGTACTGAAGGAATCCAAGTGAACAGACCGAGGAAAGCACATCGCAGTGTGTCCATCCCACCAGTGACACTCTGACCAACCCACCAGTGACACTCTGACCATCCCACCAGCGCCAGCAGCCGGACACACCGGGACGAGCCAAGCAGCTCTGACAGTTCCCACCGAACTTCATCAACAGCAATAAAATTCTTATTTACATGACTGTAAACAAGAGCAGCATCAGAGCTCGCATGCGATTACTCGCGCTAACATTTATTTACCACTTCAGGAGAAGAGGCAGCTGGCCGGTTTTGGTTTTTTTTTCCCTGCCCGAGCAACCGAGAAAATGCTCCTAATAAGGCTGGTAGAAAGGAAGTGGCTTCTCAACAGCACAGCCTCTCGTCAAGGAAATAATAAAATACGGTGTTATCATCTCAAATGCAGCGGGAGCCGTGCCGGAACCAGTTACCGACAGCACCGGGAGCTCGCCCCGCCGGTCCCCTTGCGACAAAAGCGACAAACGCGCGGCGGGTGCCGGACGCGGCTCCCGGGACCCCTCCGCAGCGCGTCCCCACCCGGGAGCGCCTCTGTCCCCCCACCCTCCCGCTGCCCCCGGGGAGCAGCTGCACCTCCACCCCCTTCCCGCGGCCGGGATCGCACCGCGCTCTTTATTAATATTTTTTTAAGTATCTATATTTTCACGTCATCTCCAGCAAAGCACGAAACTCCCACACGGGAAAGCGGGGGGAAGCTCCAGGATCAGCGCCCCGGCTCCACGCCGGGACAGGACCCCCACCAGCAACCCCCAGACCCGCTGCTCACCCCCGGGGCGGCTTCCGCGCCTGTGCGCGTACACCGACGGACGCACGGACAGACCGACGGACTCACGGACAGACCGACGGACGCACGGACAGACCGACGGACGCACCCAGACCCCGTCCCACGCAGACGCACCTCGCGGAGCGAGCCCCCGCCCCACGCAGCCCCTCCCGGCACTCACCGCGTAGCGCAGCGCCCGCTTCTCGCTGAACACCGAGTCCCCCATGGCCGAGGGCGGGCGGAGCGGCCGCTCCCTCCACACGGCGCGGTGGCGGCTGCAGCGGCGCTGGGCGCTGCTCTGCCCTCCGACGGCAGCGGCAGCTGCAGCAGCACCAACAGCGCAGGGCTCCCGCCCCGCAGCCTCCGTCCCCCGGCGGCCCTCCGCACAACTTCTCTCCCTCACCCCGCCCCCGGCTGTCCCCACCCCGCCGCGGGAGCCAGCAGCCCCTCGGCGAAGCCGGGCGGCAGCGGGAGGAGGAGGCGGCGGCGGTGCCCCGCGCCGCTGGAGGGGCGGCGGTTTCAGTCCTCCCGCCCAGCCCCGGTGACTGCCCCGCGGCGGGGCCGGTCTCTCGCCTGCCCGCCTCCCCCTGCTGCGCTCAGCCCGGCCGCACCTGCGGGGCGGGGCGGCGGAGGGACGGGACTCCTCCCGAGGGGGGCAGCGCCGGGGCGGGGGCTCCGCACCCGGCTCGGACCGTCCCGGGTGGTCCCCGACGCCCGCTCCCGGCCTGGTGCCCCGCGGAGGCGCTGCCCGAAGGCCCCGAGCGCCCGGGAGCGGTGGCTCCGGCGGGCCCGTCCCTCATCCCCCGGGCAAAGCATCCCACCGGCCCCTCGCAGCACCTGGAGCTCGGGACGGCCCCGGCCCTGCCAGGGAGGACCTACAGGCTAAGGGGAGAGGAAACAATAAAACACATTTTATAAACCGTATTTTTATAAAGCGCGATTTGAGAGGGCTGGCTCACGATTCGCGAAGATGTCGGCTTTGAAAAATGAAACGCTATTTTGCGGCTTATTATTTGATGAATGTGTATTTACACAAACTGTGCAAGACGAAACAAATTCTGAAGGAAAATGGTGTTCTGCTGGGTTATAATTAGTAGTGACGTGCCCAGGGAGGCTATGGCACCTCCATCAATGGAAGTGTTTTAAAAACACAGAAACCTCCCCCCATCAGTCGTGACCTCGGCAGAGCGGGGCTAGGGACAGCCGAGATGATTTCCTGAGCTCTCTTCCATATTTTTAATCATTTTTCAATGCTTTGCACAAATCTTTGTTAGCACGGCAACTCCCCCAGCTGCTCTCAGTTGTTCTCTGAGGAAGTGGCCTTATTCCAGTGCTGCATGACATGTATGAAATTAATGAGTTTTACTGTTTCCGACCTACAATCTAGGCAAACGTGTTACCAGCGCATTGGATTATCTATAAATAATGGTAACATAGTTCTTCCCTTGGGAAAAAGAAAAGGTATTTTGGGGGAAAAAAAAATAACTCAAAATACATGCTGAAAAGATAAAATGGTTGAGACAAAGTTTTTATATGCTCTGATGATGATAAAGAAAACCCAACAAGCTTCCAGCTATGGCTCTTCCACAGATCCTATTGCAGAGGAAATCATCTTTAAGAGTTCCCATGGACGGGAGGTAATTTTCAGTTAACTTGGTGTGGACAAAAAATACAATATCTACATTTACCCATAAAGTCCATTTTTATATCTCAGGTGAACAATCTGTGCTAATTCCCTCCCTGGAAAATGAGGCCAGGTAGGCATCTGAGCAGTTGCAGAACATGTACTGGAAAGCAGAAAGAAACTTTACATATCAAACATTTCAAATCCTCAGGACTTCCAAGCAGGCAGGCAAAACCCAAAAAAAGTTTCAAACAAAAAGGATCCCAGTGCCTGATTTTCCCGTCTGCAGTTCTGCTTTTTATTTATCGCAAGGAGATGGTTTCAACCAGAGAACTCTGCATGTGCTCTGACTCTGAACGTTGTTTTTCCTCTGCTCTGCAAGTATGGCATTTGACCGCAGAAAGCAACAGAAAGCAGGCGAACAAGGCTGGGAAGAGGTGGGTAGTATTTCTACCCTCAAGCTCTATAGCATCACTATCATCTTTTTAGCCCTATCTTCTGAAAATCATCGATGCAAAAGGAAATGCCAAACAGCAGGAAAGGCTAGGATTAAAACATGTGGGGGATATTTCAATAAACGCCCCAAAGTGAAAAGATTAGTAAGGAGGAGACCAGAAACCCCCAACGAGAACGTACAGAAGAAAAAAACTAGTAAAGGAGAGACGTGAAACTTGGAGGAAACAGAGTAGTTTGGGAAAAGGGAGAAAACCATAAAGCCAGGAAGGTGAGGAATGCCCCAGAGGGAGAAGCCAGGGAGGGGAAGCACTAAAGGTGAAGTTTTGCAGGTTTAACTCGTCTGACCTAGCAATTCATTGCCACGGGAAAGGGGAATCCAGCCCCCGTAACCCTCTTCATTCCCTGGTCCATGCTACCACCACCTCCCTTCCCTCTGCCTTGGTGCTTGTCACAAACCAGTACAGCAAATGGAGCACCCAGTTTTCTTCCATTTAGCAGGCTGAATCAGCTCTCCCAGGGAGGAGGTGAGTGCCGGAGGTGGCACACAGGAAAGCAGGAGGTTGTCTAGTTGGGAGCAGGATACCGGGGGCAGAAGAGGAGGGCGCGTGGAAATACCTCTGCAGCAGTGACGGGTTTTTACACTGGCGCAGCTAAGACTGAAAAGAAAATATATGCAAGCAGAGAAAGTAGTAAAACTTTTTAAGATGACAAGGAAAGAGTTGTGGGCAGAAACGTAACAGTTGGGAGGCGGCATGAACCCAGAAAAATGCAGGTTTACTAGATGGGGATTTTTTCTGTCCTCACAATATGAAAAATAGGGAGAAGAGACTTTTCAAGTGTTTTTATTTGTAAAATCTCAAAGGATTTGGTAAATTGGAGCTAACAGAAATTTCATTAAGTACAGTGCAAGTTTTTTGTGTTCCCAGTAACAACATTTAAAACTAATTGCTAATTACATACGGTGTTTTCAAAGGCCAGACCTTAAAATAAAAGCTTTTTGGATTTCCAAAGCAGGTTATTGTGGCTGTGAGTAAAAATCTCACTTACACTGTGTTTATGGTGGCCAAGGAGTCTCTCTGACTTCAAACTGCACAGGATTGGGAGCACACCCCTGGTCTGCCATGAGCAGTCACCGACTGAGCTCTGCTACTCAGTGGCTTGCAATCATCCGTCCCTCTTTTAACTCACTTAGCAACTGGGATTACCATACACATCTTTCACAGCAGTTCTGCCTTTCCCCCTTTCACATCCCTTCCTTATTCACATTCATTTATGATTCCTCCTTTGGTGTTCCTTACAGATTCCCTTCCTCCTTCATTTACCTGACAATGGGTACCCAGCCAATGCAGCAGCTCACTTTGGGACTGTAAACCCTCCAGGTCAGCTTCTCTTAACAGGTAATACAAAGGATAACAGTTAATTTCCTGCACGTTCACTCCAGGGCTACCAAATCAAGAAAAAAACAATATAAACGGGAAAATTTTCAGTAATTAATTTGAAATAATTTCTATTTTATGAGGTACTGCTTCTTTCAATTTTTCTAGTGCTTTCCATGATTCCCATTGTCGTTGTTCCTTACAGTGCTTTCAGAGGCTGTAACGTACACTTTACACCTGCAAATGTAGATTGCAGTAAAAACTTCACTCCTCTTCTCCTATTTATCATTTGCTGTTGACAATAGCAAAGAAGAATGAACAATGTTTCAGATAAAATTTAGTTGCTTCCAACACAGCAGCTGGGAAATGAGTAGGTAATTGAATTTTACTGTACTGATTATTAACGAAGCCAGGTTTTGTTTTTCCAATATTACTCTATGAACCGAGTGCTTTCTCAACACTAATTGCTATTAAACAAAGGAAACTAGCTATACAGTTGCAGACAGCACACAATTAAGAAATCAGGGAGAAGTGACTTCTCTACTTCTCTGCCACGACTCCTGGAACTAGTGACTCAAGCTGTCTGATGTCACATCAGATGAGGGAGGAAAAAGTTTCCAAACCCACCCTGCTATGGGAGGGAAGCCAGCTTGGTCCTTACTATGGCAGTAATGGTTTTGTCTCACCTAAATGGAAACATCTACGATCTCCATCTTTGCTTATCACCCTGGGCTCCCCTAGTCTGTGGACAATTTATCTCATTCCAAGTAGACATCTAAAATAGGTCACATAAATTCAAGTGCCTACTCCACTCCAGCGGGAGTCCATGACAATTAGTTCAGATGGCTGCCCTCCAGGCATCTGCAGTGAAATGAGGGGAAGCTCACCTGGGAGCTCAGCTATGGCATCAGCCATTAAATCTCATTTTGACTTTAAGAAAAGTCCTTCATAGTCTCAATGTCTTGATTCTTTTCATTATGGAAAGCAGGGCTACGCTACTTATGTAGTCAAAAAACCAGAAGGGGTGAGAAACCAGAAGGGGTGAGAAACCAGAAGGGGTGAGAAACCAGAAGGGGTGAGAAACCAGAAGATGTCTTCAGGTGAAAAAGCTTCAAGCAAGCATGAAGGTCTTGTTTTGTTTGACCTTTATAATAGCATGTGAATGTAGCTTCCACACAGAGCTAACTCCAAATCTGGAAAAGACTTGCCTCTGTGGCTGCTGAACCAGGGCCAAGAGTGATACTGGCAGCACACTTCTTCCTTGGGGAATTAGCACTTTCCTTATTCTGGCCAAATGTTCATTTGGTCATTACAAGTTACAGTTTAAGTCTTATTTCCCAAAAAGAAGAGAGAAAAGATGACGGACAAGGAAATCAAATGCACAAAGCTCTATAAACAAAAACTAGAAACTAAGGAATCAGAAGTTAGGGATAATACACTGCAAAAATCCTTTGCTCGGAAATGACTTTTTTTTTTAAAGTATTTGTTTGCTCCCTATCAAAACATGTTGATAGTTTCTCACCAGTTCGTAACAGAACTAAGTTAAATAGCACTTAATGCCCATGAAGAATGAAGTGCCATCTCACTCAGGGAGATGCTTTTTCACAACAGTGACATAAATCTTCTTAAGACAAAAGAAATCCCCTTTAGAAAAAACTCGATAGCTGTAATTTCCTACATGTCTGAAACCCCTTTATACGAGATCTAATGCACTAAAAGAGCATGATGCTGTTATAGCTCTCAAGGAGCACAGTTGTCCGGGTGTTGCTCGTACCAGCAGAGAGGAAGTCAGTGCTTTATTCCTGGGGAGCAGACACAAAGCAGCCTGTGTCCCCTAGACACAAACACCCACCTTGTGCTTGTAGCAGGTGATGCAAGCTGAGAGGCACTGCACCCTGTGCACACCCACCTTACGCTCCCACGCTGTCCAAGAGAGGAAACCAGACTCCAGATTGCTAACTCAGAGCTGGGAACTGTGCTGTGCAGAGGGGCAGGAGGAGCAGTTTTTCTTAGGAATGCCATCACTAACCATCTAGAGGAGGACCCACCCCTCCCCTCTTCCCCACACCCTCCGCCTGGGATCAGACAGGGCTGCTGGAGCTGCTGCTCCCAGATCTCGCACCACCTGGGAAGGAGCAAGCAGGGAAAGCAGCCCCAGGGGAAGGTGAGACTCCAGATAACATGCCCTGAGGCCAAAACCAGCTTTTCTGGTAAGCACTGGGTATAAGACATGGACAACTCATGGAGTAATTGCAAGGGAAACCTCTTCCCTAATGAAAGTGTACTAGCATGCATCCAGGAGTGTGTCAGCACTGGTGTGACACCAGGATCTCACTCAGGTATTTAATGTTAGTTACCACATTCATAATTTTTTCAAGCAATAAATCACTGCACTGTTTCATTTACAGGCCACTCTACATATACTGTATAATTAACAGGCCAACGATGTTCTGTACGTGGTTGTGCACATGACTGCACCATCAGTTATCAGCAGTTTGGCAAAGAAATTTAATCTAAAAGACTTGCATTTTAGAAGAAGGTACAATTACTTCACTTTCCTTATGTTTGCACATTGGTCTCTATCTCCAGCATCAGTGAAAATTCACTAGAATATCTTTAAAACTCCAAACTACTAACTTGGGAATCAAAAATATGACCAGATCACATAGCATAAAATAGGTTTTTAACACAAACTAGCATTTACCCTGGGGGTCACTAGAATTCATTTGGGTTTTAAAGCTGCAGAAGAAACTAACATTTATCCTGCCATCTTCTTCTCTCCTCAAAGGCTGCAGTTTAAATGAATGGGACCACTCACTGCTTCTCATGAAGATAAACTGTACAGAGTTTCAGGCTTTATTTTTTAATGTTTGGTTTTCATTGCTGATGGAACAAGCTAAAAAGGCAGACAGGAATAAGGTAAAAAAAATAAAGGGGGAAAAAAATGATGAACAAAAAAAATGGAAGCAAACGTAGCTTCCAGGTCTAGAGTTTCAAAAGAGCTTAAAGGGCTTAAGCTTACAAGCCAAAAGTCTCAGTGAAGTCTCATCTCTGTAAATTATACACATCTGGGAAAACAACAATTCACTGGAAGATTTTTCTAGTTCCTGAAAGTGGGTAGATCTCCATATATTTCCTTCCTTGTTTATCTCCTTGCAACTCACGTTCACTGTAAACTGCATTACTGGGCTCAGCTCTCACTAGCAATTATCCTTCTCCCTCAAAATGTCTTCCGAGAACTAGAGAGGGAGAAAAGCACAATTTTCTTTCATTAAATATGACTTTTACAGAAACTGCAGCTATATAAGAAAAATAAAAAAAACACTACCTTGAAACAAATTGGCTACAGATACATGATTTGCTCTCTCTGCAAGAGGAATCAGCAATGGATGGAAGCATGGGCTTCTATCTAAATTCACCATCTGAATATTTGACAAGAATTTAGGAGGAGGAAGGTATTTTTTCCCAAACCCAAAGTTTATTCAAAATTGTTTTGTGGGTAGTGAAATCCATTAAAAAAATTAAAATCCATTTAGTGTGCAGAGGAAACACTACACAATAAAACCTCCCAAGAAGTAACACGACTACTGTATGTTTTGATTTAATGCTGTAATTCATAAAGCAGTTTTGCAGTGCAAAAGTAATTATGTCAAGACTGGAACAAGACCAAGTCTCTTGTGACCAACAATAATAATATTCATAATGTTAACAAACCTCTTCAAATGAAGTCATTGTTTAATAGGTTTCAGGATATATGGGAAGTAGTTACAAACATCATATTCTTGTAGTTGTCAATAATTTTGGGATCATGTAAGCAGATAGACCTGGTGTTCTTCTGTTCTGGATTTCAACTATAAATTAACAGTCAGGGTATTATTATTCATAGTTTTCATTGGAGCTAGTTGAAAAACTAGTTTTCCAGTTGAGAACTTTGTTTTTCAAAATTTGACTTTCATCCGATCGAGTCTAAAGCCAACTTTTAAAAATTTCTTGTGAACTGTGATTCTTACACCTTTTTTTGAGCCAGAAAAAGACAAAGCATGAGTAGTGTGCTGGGGTACTGCCACTGCTGCCATTAGCAATGAGCCTGACAAAAGTTCCTCTGAGCCCCAGGGGAGCACTCATGCAAACTGCCCTCCAGTGACAGTCCCTGAAAGGCATCCCAGCACATCTCAGCTCCAGGGAGGGGAGGGAGCCTGGGAAGCCACAAAACCATCCTGGGAATTACTATGGAATTAGGATTTGCCAGGTGGTGCCCAGAGGTCTTGGCACTGCCAAGCCCTGGCAGGAAGCGTGCCCTGCAGCCAGGGAGCCTGCTGCTAAGCCGTTATGCCAGGCAGCCTGCATCAGTAAGGGGAACCCTGAATTTTCAGGATCACTGGATCTTGGTCTGGATCACTGGATGGACTCAGCCAAAGATAGGCACTCTGAGTCAGTCCCAGGGCTTGGGCTGCAACACAGCCCAGAAGGATTTTCTCAGGCTCATAAACCCAGAGACTCTGTGCAGACAGCTTTTAACCCAGGGATAGTCTTCTTGGACTGATCAGAAGTGGATTCGAGGAGTTGCAAATGAAATATTCAAAGGCCAGCAAACTGTTTTTTTTTTTTTCACTGCAGCAAATTACTGTCATTAATGGCTTTTGAAATGTTTCTTCTTTTGTATTTATAAAATGGGATCACATGCAATAACCTCACATGCTGAGTTCCTTATGGGGTATTTTAAACTTGTGTATATGACTGCTCACCGAGTTAACAACGAGTATTTTTACAGTGTGCTCTAGCAGTTTACAGTCTGTTTTTGCTCTGAGGAACAGGTATGGTTAAAATTTCACTGTGGGGAGTTCTGAGGATTTCCAGCAACAATGATTTTTCATAATTTTCCCTGGCTACAAGTCCATCATTGTTTTCACACCAAGGCTGCAGAAGTATCAGAGTAGATTCACTTTCTAGTACAAAACTTCAGTCACCTGGTGATTCAGGCATAAAAGTTCCCCTGACCTGTCATGACAAGTGAGAGAATAGGAGGGGATTGACTTCAGCAAAGGAGAGACAGGGAAAAGCAGAATCTTAAACACTCTGCATGATTCCTACCCTAAGCCTGCAAACACTGTAAAGTAGATAGAGGAAAAAAACCCCAAACCTACCATGTCCAAGTGCTCCATGTGGGACTCACCTTCAGATTCATACAGCTGCATGTTGGTGTCCAGGCATGAGTTAGGTGTCTTGGTCCACATTATAACCAATTCAGACCTACTCTATATAAATAGAGTCAAAAGAGTTTGGGACAAGGCAGTCTTAAAGCAGACACCACATCTGATCTGCTGAATACATTTCCAGACCCAGCTGAGCATGCTGACTGTGTGCCCAGCTGCAGACACGTCCGTGTACAGAGCCCTACAACAAGCTGTGCTACCCAAATGAAAGAATGACTGTGTTAAATAGTTTTTGTCCCACTGGATGGATGGCCTGGTTCCACAGTCACATGTTCCCAAAATATAAACCAAAATGCACACAGGCTGGAGCCTGGGGAAGGGATTTGCAAGGAGGCCTGTCTTCTATGTCCAGGCAAAACAGATTATTACCTTACCTGAGAGGATTCACGAACCAACTGGGTCCTGAGCAGTGCCCATTGCTGAAAGCACAGCCCAGTAAACATACAGAAAAAGGGGGATTTATGGCACTTTTGTTCTCCCCTGCAGCAGTCCTAAGGACATTCAAAGCAGACGTGACTGCTGTGCCATACAGACGGCATCTCACTCTCACAAATTAGTCTCCCCCCCAAAAGAGCTGTGTTTAACTGAAGTGTTAACAGCACGTTAGTGCTCACAACTGCTTCCCAGCTGCATTCAGTGAAAGGCTCAATCACCCAGCGCTTGGGCGGCTGGTGCTCCCCGTTACCTGGAAACTGGAGCCCGGAGTGCAAAAGCAGTGATTTGAAAAAAGCAACAAGAACATGAAAGCATGATCCTTGTAAGACGTGCACCATCCTCCACGCAGTTTCTCTGCTTGCAGAGCTGTATACTTTTAAGCTGCAGGATCCTTTACTGACCTAAGTATAATGAATCCCTCCTAGCCTGGGTGAAGTTATTCCAATACATCCCAAACTGGGGCTATTGGCTTTGCAGGGCTGGGAGGAAGGTGAAAGCAGGGCGCAGCCCATAGCCTCCTGGATCCAGGCATCCAGAGGTGGTCTATCTGCAGTACTGAGCAATGATCTGCTAATCTGGGAGGAGAAGATGCCCCTGGGCAAAATAGTTTGGGAAAGGCTGGGTTGTATAAAACGCTGGCCTATTCTCAGGGAGTGGTTTTGGAAAAGGTAAGCTGTGAATTGAAGGCACTACAGCTGTTCCTGAAGAATCCCCTGCGAGCCTCCTCTCCTTCTGCAGTACAGACACCCAGTTCCTCTGTAGTTAAATTCTTCTCAAGTGACTTATATTGCTTTAACTGTCCTGGGAAGACTCACAAAAATGTACGTACAGAAAAGGCCTTGGAAAGCTTCACCACAGTTTTAGTCTAGCTTGATAATACTGGTGATTGCAATGAAGGTGGCATAGGGGAAAGCAGGAATAATGCAGCAGTGAAGCAGAGCTGTGTTCTTTTTTCCCCTTTTCATCCTTCTCCCTTGATTGAAAAGCTGAGGGGAAATCTTGGAAGTGGTCCTGGATGCAATTTGTGCTCCTAAGCAGAGCCAGAATGCTGTGAGCCAAGCACTGGGCTGAATCTCCAAACTTTTACTGTTTATATTGAAGCTTATATTCACTGGCTGCAGGATTATGAGACCACTTTTCCCCACACAGCAGCTGGGAGCTATCAAAGCCCTTGCGAGCTATCCACCCATTCACCTCCAATTAGACCAAGTGGCCATGAGACGCTGAAGACACCGGAGAGTGTCAAGGCAAAGGAATTCATCCACACCAGACAAAGAATTTAAGCTGTTTACAGCTTTCTGCTCTCTAATGTTTATTACTCCCCCCCCCATAAACTCTGCCTCCATCTGTGGTACCTTGTAGCGACAGAGTTAACGAAAACCCAAGCCGCATTCCAAGGATGGCAATACAGAATGAGAGCGACCTCAGCATTGTTTTGTTAAGATCTCAAGTTGCCAATACGGCAAAATGAAGTAATGCTCTTTGTCAACATGTAGTATGCTCTATAAATGGGATCACTTGTTCATCTGTTAGTGAAACGTGAAGAAAAGCACTATTTGATCAGCCTTAGAGGAGCTGACTGCTTGCTTTAACATCTTCCTTAAGATTTATTTGAAGCATGAGACTGGTCAAAATGAGTAAAAAAGACAAAAATATATTTTAAAAAATTAAACATATTTAGAAATAGCCCTCACTTTATGTAGCTGGTCTTGAGTTAGCATTTCTTTATTGGTAGAATGAAACCAAAAGTTAGCTAAAGCACTGAACGCTGAAAATATATTTTCATGGACTACGGTATTAAGCTATAAAACTGTTACATCTTTTTATGAACAAAAGAGGACTTTATTCGTTAACTGAGAAACCTCAGACAGGTTTCATAAATTTATAGACAGCTTCCAGATTGAATTTTGCTGATCCAGGCTTCTTAGGCAGAGTTTATGGAGCCAGACTTGTCATATGAGCTATTTCTATAAGCCTCAGGTAAATATACACAGGGTTCGTGTTGTTAGAGAAAGCGAGTTTTTCTCTTCTAAAAAATTTAAGTTAATCTTAAGCAAAACCAAAAGTTCATTCAGTACATTTTGTATTTGTTGTTTTTGATCCATTTTGGGAAGCATTTTCCTTCCTCGCATCTCCACTGCCCCTGCTTCTCTTAAACTCACTTTAACTCTTTCATTTCTTTCACCACTCTGCTTCACAGTCTGCTGCTCCGGTCTCTGAGCTAGAAACAGCTCGGTGGCACAGCTGGAGAAAAGGAAACAAGGGGTTCAGGTATTTCCTTCTCCTTCTTCACAATCAGCAGCCCTCATGCCTTCCTTTTCCTACATGTCTACTTTAACTCAAGTCTCATAGAAAGTTGGACCTGTCCTGCAAAATCAATTTAGAAGTGCACATAGCTGAAGTCCCCATGTGGATGCAATCACAGGGACCAAATAGATATGTTTTATTTCCTTTTCCATTCAAAATTGCCATAGCCATCTCTAACAGCTTTATAAGAATATCATTCTGCCTGTAACAACAGGGTTCCCAAATGTTCAGTGTACGTAAAGCTGTAATTTGTAAACTTGATAGCCCAAGCAATATCTCTCATTTAAGATCTCAGTTTAACGATGATCTTTCAATGAAATGTCATGTAAAAGTTTACCCATGAAACTCAGACTTAAGTACTCGAAGTCTGATATCAAAGTCAGGAATCAAAAGGATGTGTAGCTTCCCCTTTAGGTCCATGTTCCTGGCAGCAAGATGGGAAAGTGTCCCTCCCCCTGCTTTCATCTATAACATCTCTCCATCCACCATCGGTACTAACCCGAAATTTGCAAAGCAATTCAGGTTTTTTTCCTTTAAGGTGTGATATAGTATAC
Source organism: Syrrhaptes paradoxus (assembly GCA_013400615.1). NCBI lineage: Eukaryota > Metazoa > Chordata > Aves > Pterocliformes > Pteroclidae > Syrrhaptes > Syrrhaptes paradoxus. The sequence goes on from VZTO01017658.1 coordinate 99,861, forward strand.
TATATATATATATATGTGCACAGGTAAACTATATATAGGTGTACTGTATATATATATGTAGGTAAAGGTTTGTTACTACATTTGCTAAATCTTTCTATGACAGAGAATGTGAAAAAATAGTGTTAGCAAATAAAGAATGAAGAAAGGGATATGAAAATACAAGAGGGATGACCAGATTTCTTGATCAGTAGCTGGAAATGGACACCTTCATGTGACCAATGCCCCCAACCTGAGGGTTTGCTGGAGCAAGCTCCAATGCCTGCTGGCATTGTGAAGACACAACAGCCCGGAGCTCCCGCTGCTCCTCTCTGGGACAGCACTAAATGGCACACGCAGCTGGGGACCCAGCGGACCCAGCAGTGTTGCCTGGCTGTTGGCTTAGCTCTACTCACAGCCAAGGATGCGGATCAGTCCCTGTGCCAGAACAACCTTGCTGCTGGCCTGATGATGAAATTATGTCACTTCAACTGTCCCCTGAGGATTGGAGAGACCGGCTACAAGCTCACAAGAGATTCCAGAGAAAAGGAGAGCAAGGTACACGTGAGGAGAGACTGAAGAAGGTTGTCTGAAATAGAAAAGGCAGGATTTCACTTTTTCTGGTACTTGTGAGAAGGCAGGCAGCAGTACTTTACTGCTGATGGTGCCCAGGCCTGGTGGTGTTCTCCAGATGAACGCTGCAACAATGGACATGAAACAACAAAGTCACGGCTGCAAAGTGCCCATGACAGACTCTTCTGCTCCTCCAGACTCCCAGCTGTACCAGCACAAGTTCTCTTGTGATTCTGGGTGAATCATCAGCGTCCCAACAGAAATTACTGATCCCATGGGACCATAGAGAGAAAAAAATTTATGCTGTTCTTTATTTCATTTTAAGCAAAAGCATTCTGGCTTGCTTGAATGCTTTATACCAACAGTCAGAGAAGATTTGACTGATTTCTTGCTTGAACCATAAGCAGCAAACTTTCACACATGTTGGTCTGTTGGTACCTCTGAGACCTACCAGCAGAGCACACTGATGAACAGATGGTTGCAGTGACCTGTTCCATCAGCCTAGAGGGATCCAGAAAACAATCTGTATATGTCTGTCTACCATCTGGATTATTCTGATAAATGGAATAGGTTTTTAGACTGCTGTAGTTACCCTACTGAATTGAGAATGCTCTCAATATTGTATTAATTTAATTCAAAACCACTGTGAAACATCCAAAGTGCAGTACAAATCTCCCTCTTCATTTAATCACAGGCTGCTGATTAAATAAATGGCTGTGATTCAAGGTAGCAGCTAACTACTTGCATAGCTCTGAGTACGTCTGAACAGTCCAAAGATTGTTCATACTTTTAAAGCTCTGTACATGCTTAACTGTTTGTCTAAATCTAAGTCTAATTTGATTCTTTTCGCCATGATTCTTTACAAAGCCTTCGGGCAGTGCAGTGAATCCCAGAGTGAACCCTGAAAATGATAACTATGGGATTCTTTCTGCTCTTTTGTGGAAAACTTCTCCTGAACCAAAGTCAGAGAAAGCTACGCACCTCTGGGTGCTATATCTGCTGCCTCCAGGATGACCTCTGGTCCAGCTAAGGGTCTCAGATGGAGGAGCCATCTCTCAGGCTGTTGTGGTTTGACCTGGCTGGCAGCTGAACACCACACAGCCACTTGCTCACCTTCCCCCATCCTGGGGATGGGGGAGAAAATGAAAGGGGTAAAGGGAAAAGAGAATTGCGGGTTGAGATAAGAACAATTTAATAACTAAACTACAATAGAATTGAAAATAATAATAATGATGATAGTAATATATACAAATGAGTGATACACTGTGCAATGGCTCACCAACCAATGACCAAGGCTCAGTCCATTCCTGACTAACAATCCTGGAAACTGCAATCCTGGAAAAGAGATACGAGCCTGAGCATCTGAGAGAGTGAGAGCCGACCCCAAGAGAGGGGTAACCCAGAGTGAGCCAGAACTTCCAGGGAGACCCTCATCTATATACTGGACATGATGTGCATGATATGGAATATACCATTGGCCAATTTGGGTCTCAATACTAAACCTAAAATCCAATCCTAAGACAGTAATTGTGGGCTGTGCTCCCTCCCAGCTTCTCCTGCCCCTGCAGACACTGGCACAGCAGAGAAGCTGAGAAGTCCTTGACCGTCCTGGCAGCAACTCTAAACATCAGTATGTTATCAGCCTTCTCCTCAGCAGAAATCCCAAACACAGCCTCACACTAGCTACTATGAAGAAAGGTAACTCTGTCCCAGCTGAAACCGTGACACAGGTAGATTTTTTTCAACTGGACAGAAAGCCATGGCAGAACTTCACACAGGAAAACCTTCCATATTGCTCCCTCTGTCATGACCTCTTATCAGTTCCTCTGGATTCACCTCCAGGACACCATCCGATGAGCAGGTTGTTTTACTTTGCACTGTGACATGTGTAATCCCCCCCCAGGTGCAGCACAACAAATGCTTCAGGAGGTATCAGAGCATGAACTGCCCACGCGATGGAGGCTAAGAAGATCACGGCATCATGACACACAGACCTACACTCTACCATTTTTGGTGGGACTTCAAGCAAAACAAATGCGAGGGGACTCTCAGCAGCAGGGAGGAGAGTGCTCTGTGCCTGCAGCAAGCAAACCGAAGCCACCAATGTCCCTCAGCTTCAACTCCAGCTGGACCATAGCATTCCTCTGGAGCTTATGTGTTACTTGGAGTCTTTTCTTAAGAAAGCTTTGCAGACTTCTTAAGTGGGGGAAGAGAGGCCCAGATGTTTCCCTCCCTCAGCTTTAAAAAAATCAGACTAAATTTTGTAAATAAATAGATATGACAAATTAATCTCTGTTAGAACCTGCAAATCCTTTAAGGTCTGAGCTTTGTTACTTTTTTCAGCTGACTCAGGATCTTCTCATGTTTTAACTGTTACATTTATTTTCAGTTGAATATTATTAAATAAGCAATACCATTATGACAAAATTGGTATTATCATAATTAATTAATATGAGATCTATACAAAGCAGAAGAAATTAGGTGAATTAATATTTTTTTTTATTTAAATTCAAAGTTAAATCCAAACACCTAGGTGAACTTGGCAGTGTCCGTCGCTTTGTCTGCAAGTAAATTTTTACTTGTTCCCTATAGCTCTGGAACATAAAGGCTCCTCCTACTCAAGCACAACAGGAACAAGTCCATGGCTCTCCCTGCAGTTAATAAATGGTGCTTTGTTCAAACTTAAGTGACTGTTGTGCCCATGTCACTGAGGGTGGAATTTGTCTCAGTTGACTACAAAAACCAAACAAGTTTCTAATTTAATGAGAAAGCCCTAAAAAGCGATGTTATCTATATGATACCATACAGTCAGACAAACAGTCTATGTTGCTCTACCCTTCTCAAACATTCCTGCCACTGAGACACTGTGCAGACTCATGATGGGCTTAACTCGTCCGGCAGCGGGCTGCCACCAGAGGAGTGGTCCCGCATCCCTCTGCTGTCCTCATGTCCGTCTGCACGCTCCTGCTTCGGTGGCTGCATGGTAAGACTGCTACTCTGGAGGAAAATTAATAGTCTTCTGGTACATTAATTTTCTGTCAGGTCAGCTCCCCCTGAGGTTGCCTAACTGCTCTACCTGGCACAGGGGAAGCACGAGAAATGGATGATTATGGGTTGCCTTTCAAAAATGGCCTGCAATTAAGCTGGAGTAATTAACCATTCTGTGTAACTGTACATTCACCCTCCTAAAACCCTACACATTCAGGGCTATTACTCCTAAAAGAGGTTATATTACCTGTTGTTTTCCCTTTCTAAAAAAAAAAAACCAAACCAGGCCCTACCAGCATTAGGAAGTATTTTTCTGGGCAATACATAACTCTGTTGTGGAATTCATCACCACAGCTGTGAAAAACAGGAGTGAAAATGGGTTTAAAAAACAAACAGACAAGTTCCCAGCCATCAGTGGCTATTAAACAAAATCACTCGGATTATTGTCTACAGCAAGAAGACCCTAAATCACTAACGATCTTATACTTAGTCTTAATTCTTCTACTGTTTCTTTTATCATTGTTCCTGTCTACCACTGCATCGTGGCATTAGGGACCCTCTTGGTCTCAGCCAGTATGCCAGTTCTTACATCAGCTATACCTACACCTCACAGGAGTTTGGCCCCTTATCTGCAATCAGTGAGTCCCTTAGAGGAAAACACAACACTAGCACTAACATTATCATCACGTCACTAGCAAAAGTCTAATTTTGAACTGCTCTACAAACAGTTGCTCAGAAAATAGACTGAAAAGGCAAGAAAAAAAAAAAAAAGAGAGAGATCCATGAAGCTGAATGTCTTCAGAATGAAACATAGAGCAGAAAAATACAACGGCTGCTCAGACAGTCGCTTTGGGACCAAAGAGAAAAAATGAAATCAGTAAAGATTACATTTTTTTACACAAATAAAAACTAGGAATAAATTTTGAAAAGAAATATTAATGTTTAAATGAACACATTTTAGATTTCAGATTAGCTTAATTTTTTGCATGAAGATTCAGATTTAGATGGATCGTGTTTCTCTGCAGAAGAGGCCTTTAGGTTCCACTAAGCTGGAAGGGACGTAGACAGGTTTCCATACTGCTGTTCACCTGAGCCCCCATTACAGAGGGCATTAATCTGCCTTTCACTCGAGAAACCAGGATGTTGTAAAAACCAGATGCTCAGATTAAAGCAGGGACTCAACAGTCCTCTTGAAGAAGGATGCTTTCCTGAACCTGGGGCCAAAGGATTAGTATGGACCTGGCTCAGAAATAATTGTGAAATACCTGAATGCAGTCCTTTGATGTACAGGCTCCCATTAAGAGAACAAGACCTTTCTGTAGGGTGGCCCTTCTGCCTTTCATTGGAATTTATTGGTGATAATCTCAGAGAAGTAAAGCCAGGTGGAGCATTGTTTGACAGCAACTGTCACCCGTCAGCAACATCACCCTCAGCCTGTGAAACGCCCCGTGATGGCACCGGGTGCCCTCCCACCTCCCTGAGACACAGACAGAGAGCCAGCAGCCCCTGCACCTTCCCTGCAGCAAGCTCCACACCCGGGGAACAGCAATGGGCAAATTACAGCAGCAAAGCTTTTACAAGTGCATTACAGAGCTGTTCAGAGAAGACATGAGGCAGGCAGGAGGAAAAGAAAGGACAGAGGCTGTAGAGAGCTTTGGCACCCACAGCCCACCAGAGCATACTTACCGACTGGGAAGGAGAAAGGCAGTCCTATATTTAGCAAAAAAAGGCAGATAGGCTCTCTTGAGAAATGCTCACTGCTTTGAAAGGTTAACACAAAGCAACAGCCTCATCCATGCCCTTCCCTGGAGGCCAGCGATGGTCCCTGCATTCCCCTGCTGTCAGCACCTTCTCCGCTCCCTCACCTGCCAAGTGCCCGGGCTGTCGCGGGAGCCTCTGCTCATCCTCCGGGAGAGCCCTGCTCATTTACTGCTGCTCTGCCATGCAACACCCATGCATGTCTTGGCTGCTGCCATTTATGAGCATGGACTAGGAAGGAAACCTAATTGTTTGGTAATTTTATAATTAAACACTAAATTTAGATTATTGCCTTGGGTCTGTCTAAGATGGAGTCAGTACCCAGTACCCTCCCCTCCTGTTCCATACCATGGGACACCAGCTCAGCCATAAAAGCCAAGGGCAGGCAGGAGGAGGGGGCAGTGGTCACTGTGTTTGTCTCCAGGAGTGGCTGCTGCACACACTGAAGCTCTGCTTTCATCAGAAATGGCTGGACGTCACTTATTGAGGGAAGCAGAGAATAACATCTTTCTTTACCTCTTGTTTCTGTGCATGGCCTTGGCCTTTGCTTTAATTAAACTGCTTTTATCTTGGCCCACGAGTTTTTCATCTTATTCTCCCCGTTTATTTTGCTGAAGGGGGAGTGAGAGAGGGGCCTGGTGGGCACCTGGTGTCCAGCCAGGGTTAACCCACCACCATTATTCAGGCTCATTCTCCAGGACTAAAAGGGTATTTCCTTAACCCATCACACCGCAGAGCTTGTAAGTCAGATAACAGCACAGTCTGCCGAAGACAAGGACCTGAACCTAAGCCTGTTTCTCTTTAAAGCTGGTTTTGTTCTGCCTAAGCACTAAGGATTCAGAGAACTGCACAGTGTGCACCACAGCTTTATTCCTCATTTTCCTCCATCCACACTTCCAAGGAGTCCACAGCCATGAGGCAAAGGGAAGGCAGGAAACTGCAGTTTTCCTTTTCTCCAGGGAAAACGATTTTGAAGAGCTGTAGGGGACAGAGACTGCTCTCCCTCCACGTTTCAGAGCGGCAAAGAAGAAAGGCACCTTCTGGAGGAGAAGGGAATCACCCCTCAGGGACAAGGGCTCCTGGCTTTTCTTCTCCCTTTTGCTGCTATGGCTGGGGAGGCTTTAACACTGCTGTTTGGCCCTGTGTGTCCCTGCAGCAGGGGATGAGGGAAGCTCAGAGGTGTTCTGGCCTCTGGGGTGCCTGATTGCCTGACAGATCCGTGTGGCTGTGATCTCCACTGAGGCCTAGCACCGCTACACAGACATGGCCTGCTCACCCACGCAAAGCAAGGCAGGGAGCTGAGCGTAAAAATCTACCTTCACAAAAAATTCTGCTTCTTTTCCTGCCTCTAATGTAAATTATATAGTAGAAAACCTCAGAATTTACTGATTTTTTTAATTTTTAATTTAAATGTTATTATTTGAGGATGGCAAGCATTTTTGAGACGAGATCGTATTTCAATAAAGCCCGATTTTTCCATACAAAATAAAGCTTCCTTAGATGCACGCTTGTTTTGAGCACACCAAACTCCACGGGTGATGCAAATCTTTCCTTCTTTTCTGCCTGGTTTTAGTTATTTTCCCTAATACATAGGGAAAATATTTTCTGTTGGCTTATTTCTTTGGTCACCTGCAGTAATTCTTTTCCTTCTGTTACTACTTTCAAAAACACCAACATTGTGTTTTAAAATCATTTTTAAGTACTCCTTACCCTCCTCTTACACTGTGTATTTTCAACTCTGCTTGCCTTCTCATGAAAGCTGGCCTTAAGCCTAAAGTCATTTTCCTCACTATTTGGGCCATCCCTGTCCTTTGTTCACTTTTTATTTGTTCTCTGTTCTTCGGTGGAGTATTCCTAGTCTTGCCTATGTTGTTCCAAGAGAAACGATCACTCTGAGGACTTAAAAGGAAGACAAAGGATAAATATAACTCAGAACCATCACTCTGTCCTGGAATAATCCAAATCCATGTCCAGGGCACACACACAAATCCTCACTGCATACAACTTGGAACTAAAGCATTCATTACTTTAACACACGTTATATGTGAACTCTGCTTCATGATTCTGCAACCTTTGTGTAAAAGACTGAGGAGAATATAAAACTAAGCCTCTTCAGGGAAGAACTGGAGGTAATCCTGAATCAAATGTAGCAGAAACATTAGGAACCTTGCCCAGAACAGTCTTTGCCTTTTTGCAAATTACACTGTGATGTGTTTAATTTGTTATCTATTAATGCTCAGATCCTCTTCTCCACTGTTGCTATATAACCATTCATTCCCTGGGTTTTAATTGATAAAAGTTTGGCTTGGGATGTTTTTCCTCTCATTGACATAACTCTATGACATTGAGTTTCCTCTTCAAAGTGGCAGGTGTTGCCAGAACTCTCCATGGCCTTTGGCATTTTCAGTGCTCCAAAACTATAACGTTCCACAAGTTGCAATAACCATCTAGTTTAAAATTCCAGAAAAGCAAAAACACAAACACAATTAAATACAGATTAAGTCTTGACACAAAAGCATTTGCATAAATGTCTTAATTAATTTCTAAACTGAGTTTCAATTTGATAGCAGCCCTGAACATCATACCAACTACATGATTAAAAAGTTTATGATTGCTTCAAAAATGTACAGTCTTTGAAAAGTTTGCTCTGTTTTCTAAAAATTCATGTCCGCCACAATATATCAACCTGCTACCATCTGAACATGTACAGCGTAATCTCTCTATTTGCTTTTCTCTGTGCTAGATATTGAACGGAGACAAACTGGCAGCAGCTCCCTGGGTTGTTCACTTCACCATGTATGAAGAAGAGATCTCAGCAGAAATGCATGTCAGTATTGCCCCTTATCATATCATCTGAATGGCTCTGCTTCCTCCCCTCAGGATGCTTCAAATCTCCAGGTCTAGCTTATTTTAAAGTGTTTCGCTTATCTGGAAACTCAGGAGTTTGTTATTACGAGTAATGAACAATACACTGCTTTTCCCTGTGCAAACATTGGCTTGCGGTGAGCTCCAGGGGCCGGGAGGAGGGCATGGTTCCAGCTGGGTGTCTCTCGAACCAGCACAGGTTTCCTGCTTGTCCCACCAAGCCCCGGCTCGTTCCCTGGGGAGTGTGGACCAGCGCCCTGGCCCCGCTAGCCTTTTCCGAGCAACAGTGCAACGGCAGGAGAATTCTTTGTTGAACGAAAAGCTGTTTTCAAGTCACGTTTTGCCACTTAGCAATTATTCTGGTATGCATATTGCATTGCAAAATGTGGTCAGCAATTCATTAGCCTGGTGGGCCAGCAGCAATACCAGGGTTAAGGACTTCTTGATGCCCAAAACCAGGGTGTCAGCTGTATCAAAGGCAAACCCCACTTCTCCATCAGTTTATACCACTCTAAGCACGGTGCCAGGGATGGGAACTCGTTCATCCAGCACTGCTGCCAAACCATTCACACCGCGGAACCGCAGTCCAAAACACACAGCGTTTAATCACAGAACTTGCTTAGGCAGCTGCTGAAAAGGAGAGACAAGTTGCTTACGCATGCATAGTCCTGAATGACCTATCTTATGTGGACTTCAAGATGCTTCATAAATATCGTCTAAACGCAAATATTATTCAAACCATGTAAAAAGAAACCACATCTCTGAGAGTCAGAGCTCCAGTTCACATGCACCAAGGCGATGAAGTGGGCACTGACATCCATCATCCGTTTGCTGCTCAGACACAGGGTTCAGTGCCTGCAGCAAGTTAAGCTGAACAATATCTGAAGCAACTTCGGGACCTCCCCAGTTTCTGCCCCATACTTCAAAGTAAATTGAAATCGCACCACCGCACGCTCTCAGGCAGGGCACTATGGTAACTCGTTCCTGTTTCAGTTCACCTTATGCAGGTAAAAACAGAACTATGTTGTGTTAAGGGGCTTTCTGAATGCATGTTCATCTTAGGATAGCAGTGTTGGTCTCTAGAGGGAACATGGTTTTGAAGCTGAGAGCACAAGACATCGATCCTGAATCAGGGCTCTCCTGGGGACGGCGCAGTACTGCCAACATCTCACCACCCGGCTTGCACACATTTCTTTTTCTGTGCTTACCACTGTGTTATTACTGCTTTTGCCTTATGTTTTTTAACAAAAATCATAACCTTATTTAGCATTTTTCTATTGTATTCTTGTAGTTACTGTTATGTTTCTAAAGTTTCATTTGACTCTTCTTCCCCAAAATATTGTTGCAGCCTAGAGAAAGAGTCTGATGCCAAGATAGGCCTAGCTTTGAACCCAGGGTAGAGAAACTTTTGATACACTTCAGACCATTTAATTCTCTAGTCAGGTCTCCGAGTATCTGAAAAAAACAACTTTCCCAGGCCCTGCATGCCTGTGAGATACAGGAGAGTAAAGCACCCAGTCTTTCTGAGAGGCAAGGTGCTGATTACACAACTTTCAGCACATCCTGAAAGCTGATTCCAAAAACTAATATTGCTTTTGGCGTCACGCAGAGTTCTTCACATAGCCTTTTGAGGAGAAGGCAAGCACAGGAAGGTGAGGGTTTTTTAATATAACTTGCAAAGAAGAGAAGTATGGACTTGAGAAATGAGACCAAACAACCCGGGATCCAGCTCAGACTCGGCCGAAACTCGGCCACACGAATCATGACATTCTGTTTCTATCCTCTCCATTCAGCACGGCCATGCATTAAAGGCTGTTCCGCAAAACTGTATTAAACTGAAATTTTTACTCTCTCTCTTCTAGACAGTACCCATGGAGAAGGATGGATGTGCTGCAGAACTGCAGTATCAGCTGCTGTACTGGGAGACAAAAAAGTTCAGAGATTTCAAAACTGCTCCTCAGACAAAACTTGTTCTTGCCAAACTGATGCCATGAATGGTTCTAGACACACTCAGGAAGACAACCAGCAAAAGTGAACAAAACTTTAGAGCATGTCTTAGAATGATTCTGTTGTTAAAATAAAAATTGTTGGTCAGACACCAAAGCATGCTGAGCAACCAAAGCCTTTTTACTACAAAATAAAACAATTTCCATATATCTGTGTATTTCCATATATCTCTATGGACAAGGAAATAGTGCAATGCAAACTTCCCCTCTAAGCTGGAAGCAAAATTTTCTTTATTGGCAATTCTTTCCCTGCTTGACCCCCTTTGGAAATCACTCTGGCTTTCCTTAAAATACAATACAGTAAATGGAATCTTCTCTGCACACTTCTCGTGTTCAAGCTATCCCAAAACAACTGATATAGCAGCAGTTGAAAACCAAGACACAGACTCCTTGCATTATGTGTTTGTTTAAACATAAGGGGGACCTTGAGGCCAGACTGGGTGGGAGATGTCTGTGTGGCTGCTGGTCCCCCCCAAAGCTAGCCCCCGTGCACGGCGCTTCTCCACAGCCCACTCCCAGCTCTCCCCAGTCCCCACAGGGGACCCTTCCCAGCCTCCCCTCTTGCAGTGGAGAGTGACCGTAACTCGGGATCCCTTCACCCACGCTGCCTGGACACCAGAGAGACCTGAAAACACACAGAGTCACTGGCCTGAATCTGCTTGCACCAGTTGTATTCCCAGAGCAACACGATTCCTTCAGCATTGCTGGGACATCAGAGAGTCCCGGGCGTGAGCAGAGACCTCTCTCTGCCAGGTGCTGCACAAACAGCATCAATTCATAGCTTACTGAAAAAGCAACCAGAACCCGAAATGGACACTCCCTTCCTCCAGAGTAAAGGAAGGGAAAATAAGTGAGATAGATAAATAGCAGTCAGCAGAGGAATTAGTGTCGAGCCTAGAAAGTATTTCAGAAAAAGGGTGAGCCTCTGAAAATGACAGCTTGAGAGAGAAGCACAGTTGCCAGGAATCAGAGACTGTATTCCCACCAGGTTCAAGATGGTTTAACAAAATTAACAAAATGCAATTAATTTCTTCTGTCTTGAAAGAACATTTAAGCATTGTTTCAAACAGTGGGAATTTTTCTCAGCCTTCAACTTGTGCCCGTTTTCACCCTT